>JANAVB010015600.1:19826003-20018503 GCA_029216955.1 Iris pallida
TAGAGAGTTGTTTGTGTATAGTGGCACTTCATATTAGACTTTTATGCTAGGTCCCCACTTGGCTAGTACTAGTTAGGAGTCGTGTCACACCACTAGTATATTTAATCAAAGCTTTAGAACTGAGTTTGTAGTCATTATGACAGGACATCGGACATCTAATCTTCGTACTAGTATTCTTGCTTTGCTCGAGGCAAGTACATCTACATACTCATTTATGTCTTAATGCTAGAACATGTATTCCGAGGTAGCAAGTTAAATCTTCACATGTCATTAAATTGGTCCCTACCATGCTTAGGACAGTTATCATATATTCTCATGTTCCTTACTGTTTCTCAGTACTATTTTACTATGCTTTTATACTACTCGAAGTATTCACATGTTTCATACTGTTCCCAGTACCGGCTATGCTTATATTACTCCCAGTGTCTCTCCATGTTTTTACTGTTCTCGTAGCTCTCACATGATAGAAATGGGTTATGGGGAAACTGATAGTAGTGTACGTGATCATGACCCCCTACAGTAGCGAGCGAGGTCGCATTTTAATGCATACCTTGCCGGGCCATTATCCCGCATTTCTGTACGGATGTACACCTATGCCTGTTGACTTGTACTATGTACATTTTATTTGTACCACAGTACATTGTACATCTATGACCGATCACGTGCCTGCTACAGTTTTAAACATACATATACATCTGTCTTATACATATGTATCCTTGCCATGATATTATGAGATATACCATGATTCCAGATATGCCATGTTCCCTGTGTTACTATGATATTGTGATCCCAGTTGTACCATGAGGCCATGTTTCTAGTATTTCCTGTTTTATAGACTTATCACACCATGTTTCTTGTTGTACATCTCTTCATTATATGTCGGTACTTTAGTTGTAGAGGTTGTACTTGCTCCCGTCCTGACAGGATAACGTTGTAGGTTACTTTCGAGAAGGAAACGCTGTGTGTTACATGTTATGTACTGCATTGAGGACCTGGCCTTAGCTCCAGTAGAGGCCCCAGCGGGGAATCTGCTTAGTTATTTTCATGTGTTTTGAGACTTAGATTTTGGTCTGTACTTATTTGGATACTGGACTTTGTCTCCAGTTAGATACTTTGGATATGTATTATTAAGTCTGTGCTCATGTTACCTTCGCTTATAGATGCTGTGTTGTGATGAACTTTAAATATGGTTTTAGAACTGTTAGCTGCTTAGATTCTTTATTGTCTATTCTTAGAACAGCTTACTACGCTTTGACCAAGCGTAGGCTGGACAGGCTCGGCCCGGCCCAACAATTTGGGTAACGGGTCGTGACACATGGTCAGACCAAAAACCCTGTGCATTATATTATAGATATGGTTTTCGTAAAACTCTTTCTCTCACATTCCGGTATAAGTATGGTTTTCCGTGAAGTATCATTATATATATTTTTTTTTTTTTTTTTCCAACGCGTGCGGGCTCAGTATAATCGTGTGTCCCACGCACACGATTCTTGGCCTATCGTATGGAACGACTTTTGGAGTGCGGACGTAGTCCGTTGGCCTTGTCATCATCGTCGTGCACACGCACCAGGGCTCTCCGCGCGCTCCAGAGCTCTGTTCGGCAGCACACCGTCTTTCGACGGTAGTTACTCAACCCTTGCTTGCCCACGACGCCGAAGAGAGCCCTCGACGACTAAGGATTACCACCCGTACGACGACCACTGATCCTTGTCGCCTGCGACTACCGATTCTGCCCAGCCGCCCGTTCCATGCGCACGACGCGCATATTGGCGACGATCGTCGACGCCCTTAAGATCGAGCATGCGATCGTTTATGGCGGACGTCTTCTCGTTGCCCTCAGCGCGCCGCACGACGGGCCGCGTGGTCGACCTGTCGCTTATACCGTGGGCGAATGGTGCCGATTTCCCGATCCGTCGTACGACGACTGTGCACTGAGTTTGCTACACGGGCGCCTCATTCTGCCCCACGCAGGCTCAGTTCGTAGCCCTATCGTCAGGCCTCCGACGTTGTGGATGCCCCATCGCACATGCTAACTCATCATCGCCCAAGTATACATACATACATATATATATATATCTAATATATATATATTATATATATATATATATATATATATATATATATATTAAAGGCTTGTTAGGCTTATATGCTAAATTTATATTGAAAAATGGATGAAACTGAATAGTAAAGCTATTATTCAAGTCCACAACTTTAAGTCATTGTCATGTCCATCTCTCTGGATGAGATTGGTTCTTTTAACTCGTGAGCCTTATTTGGGATTATTGACAATCCAAGACCTGATGTTGTGATTAATTGTTTAATTTTGCAACTGTTCATGGTTTCTATTACATTGTTGCTCCGCACCCAACATGGGACCTCCTCCTATCTTATATAGAGAGGGGCAATTTAGTTCTTTCATCGTTGAACCAAAGCACATGGGTCGGACCAAAAACCCACTGTGCTTTATATTATAGACTAGTGGATAACCCGTGCCATAATGGCACGGACACGACAGCAGATCCGACGGCCGAAGGTCGCTCCACCTCTGCTGCTTCTTCTTCTCGGAGACTGATCCGACTGGACCACCACCTGGAGAAGGGTCGAGTGACTTCTCTCCTGCCGAAGAATGCCTCCCGGAGATCCTCCGTGGTAACCTCACCGCCGCCGGCTGCTCCGGTTCGTGCTACGGGTCGAGGCTCACAGTGAAGCTGGAGTTCCGGTTCTCCGCGACAGAGGGAGGCCCCGCTGCCGCCGCCTCCGCCGCCGTTCGGAGGGACGCGAGGGAGAAGTTGGGATGCTGGGATGAACGTGAGGGCGAAGTTGGGACAACTTGTCCTTTTATTTATGTGGTAGAACCAAAACAGTAGGTTGTCTATAATTTAGTCTAAAAGCAAAATTGAGTTTTAGAAAGAGGGACAATTTAGTTCTTTCATCATCGTTGAACCAAAGCACATGGGTCGGACCAAAAATTCACTGTACTTTATATAGATAATATTGGTAAGTAACTAATGCTAGCGACCTACCACTTATCTTTCACTAAATTTGAGTTGTCCAAATTTTTACCACTTTAGATTGGGATTTAGCCAACACTTTGAGAAGTTATTGTATGGGAATTTGGAACAAGTTCATGTATATTGAAATTTTTGTTACCGCATGTTCCTTAACTTCTCTTGCACCAAACTTTTTTTTTTTTTTTTTGAGAACTGATACGCGTTCCTCAAAATTTTCTATGTTTTTTATTCAAATAACCAAACCGTCTATTATGATATAGAGCTGTCAAGTAACAGGGCCGGGCCAAGCCGGCACAAATTTTGGGTGGGCCGGACCGAGCCTCTTGTGCCCACGAACTGTAGCAGGTCGGGCCGGGTCGGACTTTGGGTGGAAAATTTCATCCAGCTTGACACGAGACGCATGGCACGGTGGACTTCGGGTGGGCCGACTAGGTCTTGATTGACACGTGACAAATTTGGACATTCATTTTCGTTACTCCTCAAAATTTATGTATATTAATTTTTCAATCATTTAAAAAAAAAAAAAAGATTGAACATCCAACATGTTTTTATATGTTCTCAACAATCACATGTATTTTAGGTAGATTAACATAACATAATAACATGATTAAGTTTTCTAAATATTAGTTACAATCATTTTTCTGATATAAAAAGTACTTCATTCTTATCTATTTGGGTGCTTCGAGCCAGGCCGGGCCGGACCGGCTTGGACTTCGGACCGGACTGGGGCTATATAGGGCGGCTATACGTGGTCCGTCGTGACCAATATACGGGACCGGACTGGCCAGCCCACAATTAATTGGGCCGGACCAACACATAAGCCCATTTTTGAGTCAGACTCGGGTCTGTTCTGGACCGACTCTACCTAATTGACAGGTCTCGTTACGAAGGAGCATATAAAACTGTGTCATATATCACATGAAAGTAAAGTCCGTACTGACTATTGTTCTTGTCCTTTCTAAGTTCTCAAAAATGTTTATACACCAAAAATTAAACCTTAAAAACTACTCACATTTTCTAAATTTTGGCCAAGTTCCAGTAACCCAACAACCCAAACTTTCCGCAAGTGTATGAAATATAAATTAATTTCTCTGTCTAATAGTTAGATTGAAGCTATGGGTAGCCAAACAACTGTTCTAACTGTGGGTGCCATATTGCAAAAATATTTTTGATTTATATAAAAGCTATTTTACAAATATTTATTCATAATTCAATATGATTTATAATTAATAAAAGCTATTTAGCTAACACTGTTGGAGTTATTCATGTTTTAATTTTAGCTAAACCAATTTTTTTGTTCAATACTGTCCAAACCTATAGCTAGCAAACTCCAACCATGCTCTTACATGGTTAAACCACCCTGACATTAGAAGCTGAAAATATCCAGTTTTTCTAAACTAACTTTATATTTAAAAAAATCTCGAATGTCAATTTATCAAACAATTTGACAAAATTTTTTTTTCAAATAATAATAATAATAAGGTAACTAGTTGAATAACTTTACTGGCGTTTTTTTCGAACAGTCAAAAAAGACAAATCAAAACAAGATCATTTAAAGCCAAAATAAAAAAAAATTGTTAGAATAATAAAATATATTTAGAAAAAATAACAATTAAATTAGTTGGTATCATACTAAATGACTCTCTTAATACATTTCTTGATGTATGATTGAATAATTTTGGTTATTTAAACTTTCTATATATGTATGAGTAGGTGTATGTCCTTTTGGGACCGTCTTTCTAAAGTTATTACTACGAAGAACTTAAGGAGCTCTCTAGAGCATCTTTGGATATATTTTTTGTAGTAAGAATTATTTTGTATAAGTATATCAGGTTTAGACATAATTAGATTTTTGGCATTGAATTTGTTCGTTTTAGATTTTGAATATTCGAACTTTTTTAGTAATACATTGTTACTGGACTTTAATGACATGTTCATTACTAAAATTTGTCACTAATAGTTCGAATATCTAAAATCTAAACGAATAAATTTAATAACTAATGTCTAATTAGATCCTAAGTCTGATACCGTAATAACTTACGGAACTTGTTGAGAGATCCACCCTCAGGCCGGCCCTGCTAGAAGGGAGGCAGCAACAATCGAAACATTGAGAAGCTGACAATTCTCTGCCACTTTGATGTTTTCAAGCCCTTCTACACCCAACGTTTCCGTGCTAAAGCTTTTGATGATGCCGAAATGACCACCACCACTGTTTAAAAGCTCTGATAGATCGAGAGCACGATGGAACCCACATCACAATGATCACATGATGGTCTTCTCTCCACTGGTGCACAAACGGGACTTTGATGGGATTGAGAACTGACGTCCTGTTGCAACTGGAATTATTGTCATGCCAACGATGCTAGTTGGATTCAAGCTGTGACTTGGGCCGGGCGACCCGGTCTCCGGCTTGGATCCGACCCGGTCAAAACAGGTCTGTGTCGGTCCGAGTCCGTTTAGCGACCTGGACTTCGGTCCACTAACCCAACGGATCTAGGCGGATTGCACCTCTGGACCCGCAAGTCCGGACCGGTCCGGTCCGTTTTGACCACGGGTCTGGGTCGGCCAAACCTGTAGAATCCGACCGTAGTGGTCCAGTTCAGGCTCGGTCAGGCCCCGATCCATCTGATTTACCCTCATTTTTATGGCTGTTTTTTTTACAATTTTAAGGATATATTTGATCATTTTGCTAAAAATGACCAAAAATATCCTTATAACAACTATATTTTGAGGGTAAAATATGTCATTTTGTATCAAAAAAATCTATAAATATGCCATAAATTCAAAATTAATCACACAAATAATTTTTTTCTCTTACAATTTTTACAAGCAATCTAGTGTGAAGAGAAGATTTATATCATGGACAATGTTCAACTACACAGCAACCACAAGATCAGCAACCGCAAGATCAACGACCGCAACCTCAACACGCATCGCAAAAAGAGTTTGAATCATGATCGAAAATTTGGCATCATTTTTACGAAGTTTACAATGAGCGTGCAAATGACGATACCGAAAAAAGATACTACAATAAAGTTCTTGTTCAAACTTTGCATTGTAGGAAGCGATTCAAATGGGACCATAACGATGGTACGGAGAAGCTACGCAGACATTTAAAATCCGATATAGATATCTAGTAATCTTATATTAGTCATTAATTACAGTTTATATACTAGTAATCTTTTATTAGTCATTAATTTTTAAATTATGCACATCTTGTATTAGTCATTCAATTCATGTTTCATTTAGCAAATAATTGTGCAAATTTTCAAAATTTTATTATACATGTACATTTTTTTATAAAATTTTCTAAACATTAATAAAAATATTTTTAAATTATACTAATTTAAATTGTACTAATTTTTATTTTTAAAAGTTTATTACATTTTTAGTCTGATTATACTAATTTAGTTTTTTAAATTATACATTTTTAAATTATACTAATTTAAATTTTCTTTTAGAAAACTTTTTAAAAAACACTTTTTTGAGAAAAAAATTTCATTTTTTTCATTATTTAAAAAAAATTAAAACATATAAAAACTTTTGGTTTTCTTGAACCAAACCCGACCGGCCGGTCCAACCCTGAAACGGCCCGACGCAGGTCCGGTCCAGCCCGGTCCGGTGCAGGCCCGGTTCAGCCCGGCCTGATAAACCGGGTCATGGGTCCAGACTGGGTTCGTGGTTCATCAAACCGGGCCGATCAGAACCGGCTAGTCTCCCAATCCGGACTAAATCCGATTCGGCCCAGACTCGATCAAATTCGATTAAAACCGGGTTTGGATCGGCCCAACCCGGCCCAAGTTACATTATGAAGTTGGATGGACTAGCACTCAAATTTTGAGACAAAGGTTTCTACAAACTTTCGAGTAAATTTTGCGAACAATTTCCATTGCTCTTGGGCTTGTTTGGTGCGTGAAAGAGGACGCGTAAATATAAAAGTCGGTAGGACTAGAGAGAGTGAATTTCAAGTGTTTGGTCCACCACCAAAAGTAAAAAAAATATAAATTTGGAACCATTATTATATTCCAATTCTTGTTTTCCAATTTTAGTTTTTGTTTTCTATTGTCCTAAATAAAAATAAAATGATATTTATACCTTCAAATTGTTTCTTCAAATCATTCTTCCTTATCAAATAACACTCATTAAAAAGGATCTTTCTACTTCCGTTCATTTTTAATTAAAAGTGGACGAAAGTTAAACTTTTGTTTCAATTTTTATTTTTTAATTAAGATATGAAATTATTTTTAATATTAAGTATTAATTTTCTAAAAATTAAATAATTAGTATACATACTTATTTTATAAAGTTATATACATATTAGATAATTAAACAAAAAAATTCATATGGGGTAAAGATGTTTAACTTAATTACAAAAAAGAGGATAAGTTTAGGGGAATTGCAGATGGGGTAACGGAGCGACAAAGAGTTGGCGCGCGGCGGGCTGCTTGGAAGCAACAGAAAGGACACGCCACCATTCATGGCGCGTGAGCGAGACGCACCAACACCGGTGGCACGCGCTGGGTGGGACGCGCCATCTCCCATGGAGCGCGCAGGTGGACGCGCCACCAGCTATGGCATGCAAGGCCACGCATCACTCGCGCTGGCGCGCGCTGACAGGATTCTCCTGTCGAGGAGCGGGAAAGCTACTGCCAGCCATTGGGGGTGGGGAGTATGCTTTGGTTTGGGAAAAAGATGATGGTTTGGGAAATATGTGCTTTGAGGGGGGAGGGGAAGCTGATGCTTTGGGGGAGGGAAGCTGATGCTTTGGGGGAGGAAAAAGCTGACGTAGCAATGGAGACCGTCCTCCCGCGTTGGAGACTCCCCTCCCTCTTCTTCATAAACCCCTAACTTCTTTCTTCTCCTTTACATATTTTTCACATAACCTCTTCTTCTTGTTCTTCATCTTCATCTTCATCTTCCTCTTCTTTCTGTAAGTAATTCTTTTACAAAATTGAATGTAGATTTTATTTGAATGTTTATATTACTAATCGTATTTTTAAAAAAATTTAACAGATGGCTCAACCGAATGACGGACGTATTCCCGGGGGACCGGTTACACAAGTCATCAGAGAGGAACGTGACAATCATATATCTAAGTTGGTTTTTGACGGACAGGTAATAAAATGGTAACTATCGTTATTATTTATATATTTTACATAAATATAACAAATATAATTTGGTTGTAGCTATATAATTATCCTCCCGAGGCACGAACACGGGAGCATGGAAATTGGAGGATGCAGAGAGGATATCTCAAATGGGAGTTAAATGCTGCCCAAAAGGAGTTGTTGCTTTCATTTGGGTTTCAATATCTGGATAAAATTCAAATTTTAGTCCACGATGTGCACCTCATTTTTAGTCTCGCTGAATGTTGGTGGCCTCAACGCAACACTTTTCAATTGTCAGTTGGTGAAATGACAATTACACTTTGGGATGTTACAAATATTTTAGGATTACCTATTACAGGTGAACCTATATATTTTGATACACAGTTAAATCCATCTGAAATAATCAGAAGATATCTAGGCATTATGCAACCATCAGACATAGGAGGAAAGAGTTTTGTCACGGTAACTTGGCTTCGGGGTAATTTTATGGATTTAAATCACACTATCGACGGTCCAGTCGAGGTCGACGATTTAAGGGTACGTATTAATTGTTAAGATTTACTTATCAGTTAATTAATAGCGTGTTAATTTTAATATGTTAGTTTAAATATTTACATATTCTTCGTTGCACTAGAGCATATTTGCTCTGCTTGTGTTGGGCAATGCTATTTCTCGACGGGCAGGAAAATAGAATAAACGTGCAACTATTACCTTTCTTAGATAATCTAAATGAACCTACTCGTCCACTTAAACAAGAATGACGACTTTCTAGTGTACTAACTTTAACTGTTTGTGCTTTTCCTATGGATTTGGCATATACTCTCCAATTACAATTCTGTTGATCACAAGTATATATAATTTTGTGGGAATTATTCATAGCACTAGCTGAACAACTAAAATTATGCTGAATTGGTAAACTACTTACAAAACTTCTAAATTTTGAACGACTGTCGAATGTTTGTCCTACAAATAATTCAGGAGTATTAGAATTATCAATATCATCATCATCTATCTCATAACCGGTATTTTCAATTAAATCGTCACTATTTTTATTGTCCTCATCATCATCATGTTCATCTAGCAAGGGAGCAATTGTTTGAGAAGAAGAACTAGCACCTGTGTTAACATGTGGTAATTAGAAACAAATTCATCATTAGTTCTATTAGCAAATGATGATACTTGAGTAACATATAAACTAATATTCGATTATTGCGAATTAATCTCAAGAATAAAATTCCATGCTTCTTCACCATCTATCAATAAACATATAACCAAAAACAGACTTTAAAATAAATTGGTAACTAATTGAAAAACGCACAAAAATTAAATTGCGTAATTTTCTAAAGTAATATGGCGATAAGTTATAAAAAATTGGGTGTCATCTCCTTCGTAAGATAACCCATTTACTCTACCTCCATGTGAACATACTATTTTAATATTATGATCCATGAGAAAGAAGAAGTAGTTTGAGAATGTTTAGCTAATAGAGAGTCACGTTGCAAGGAGCGAGAGCTTGTAAGAGGGAGAGACTAGCTTACGTGAGGAGATGGAGCTTCCAAGCATCAGAGAATTGCTTCTGTGAGAGATGAAGAAAGTAATGTATTTGTGTGGAGAGAGAGTTAAACTTAGCAATAAATAGGAAAAGAAAAGAGACGTTGAAATGTAACCGTTGGGATATAGACGTTAAAAAAAGTAGCCGTTGGAAGGGATCTTCCAGACTCCTCTCTTCTCTCCACTGAGCTGCCTCCACCGCGCGCCATTGGGATTGGTGCTTCCATCTACTGCGCCATGTGGGCTGGCGCGTCCAACCTAGCGCGCCATGGGGGCTGGCTCGTCCATCCCAGCGCGCCATGGGCCCTGGTGCGTCCTCCCCCCCGTTCCGACGCTCCAGCACGCCAACTTGATTGTCGTTTCACTACTCCATATACAATTTCCCTAAACTTCTTAATTGTTTTCTACAATTTAGATATAATTCTTTACCCTATATGAAATTTTTTGATAATTAAAATATATAACTAATATGATACCAATATGTTTAATACATTATAATTATTTAATAAAATATATTAGTTGTTATTGCTTAAACTAAAAAAGTTAATAATTAATTAAATAATTATTAAATTTAGTTGAATAAATAATTAGTTGGTAGAGAGGTTTAGGGGTAGAAAATAAATAGCACAGAATGTGTGGATTGACAGTTGGCACCCATGTCCATGCCCTCCCAATCTCATTGGTATAGAGGTTTAGGGGTAGGAAATAAATAAAACAAAATGACTCAGGCGGTTGTACCCCAAACAAGATGTTTACATATATTTTGGCTTGATGGGATGGTCGTGCTAATGTCATGATTATTTTAAAGGATGTCCTATCTAGCCTAGCTCCTCACAGGCTTAACGTCCTAGTAGGTAAATATTATTTTTGAATTGACATGAAAATCCAGAGTCTTCCTTACTTGCGGTACAATTGAAAGCATAGATGTGTCTTTTCATGTATACTAAGTATGAAATACTCTTGTACTGCTTGCAGGAAAGTGTTACTTAGTATGGAGTGCGGTACTACATAAGTATAAAAAAATAGTAACCCAACAAACCCAAAGAACTTTCAACTACAGGTGTCACTCCCATTTTTTGTTATACGTATTTTCAGTATACGTGTACGAAATTCTGACATTGCCAGGTGACCCGTGCTTTGACTTGTCTTGCTTAACCTTGTCTTGGTTTAATCTTGACTTGTGGTTTAGTTTTGGTTCGGTTCACTTTGCCCTGGCTTGGCTTGGTTTGGTTTGGTTGGTTTGAGATGAAGGGCTGGTATATAAACCAATTTCTCTCTCTCTCTCTCTCTCCTCCATTATTATCATTTATTTCTCCACCTCTTCTTCTTCTTCTTTTTCATTTACTCCTCCCACCAACCCAAGATGTACAACTTGCTCCATGGAGGACATGATGGATCTTTATTTTTAGTTGTTCTATCTTCTTTCCTACATGATTCTAAGCATCTTTAGAACTTAAAATTTTCGGTTTTGATTGATAGATTTTTGTAGACCTAATTTTTAACTTTTTTTTTATTTTCTTGGTTATGATCTCTAAAAACTTGTTATTTCCAAAAGCTAACGGGTCCATGTTGTGGGAATTCAATTCTACCTAATTTTGGCATTTTAATCGCTTGATTTCGACTTATTTTGAGGGTGTTATGGCATTTCTTGTGTTCATGAGTTTTCCACATCTTCGGTGCTATCGGGATGATGAACAGTGCCACATGCACGCTTCGCGTGCCGAGCGCCCGCGTGCTGCACGTTTCGCGTGCTGAGAGCCCGCGCGCTGCGTTTTGCGTGCGAGCGCCTCTGGAGAATGCACAACTATAGGAATCTGATCAAAAGACGATCACTTTATCCCTTGGACGATGTGATATCGAAGACACGAGCCTCTGGAGAATACAGCAGCACTTTAGCAGGAGATTATGATCACACTTGATGTCTTGTAATTTATTGAAACCCTATTTATAGAGCTCTTGAAATAACTGTTTAGTAGTTATTCTGGATTGCGCGCACTTCAGATTGCGCGCCCCATGTTCACTCGCACAAACGGTTGTACTAACTGCTGTGGACGCGTGGTATCATTTGATTGAGATGTACGTGGTCGTGAGCAGTGTAGTGGGCATGTTCTGCAAGTTAGTGGCTTACGCGCCACGTCACTTTGTCTTGAACACCATTTGAACACTTTGCGTGCTTCATCAGGTTGCACGAGGGCGCGATGCAACAACCTGCGAGCGGTTTTCACCAACTACCGTAGACGCATGGCATCGTTTGATTGATACGCATGGTCGTGGACAATATAGTGGCCACGCACTGTGAAGTTGATGCATGGCTTGCGCGCCACATCACCCTGTTTTAAAATAAGTTGATCAAGTGGCGCCAATTCGTCAGGCTGCTCATAGGCACAACTTAGAAACTGGCCCTTTGACTAGGTCTTCTGTACTGTACTGAATAATCCTTGTGCCATTCAGTGACTTGCGCGAACCAGCTGTCAGCATTAATTACATGTTGACAAAGTCTTCTCGAGCGCCACGTTGCGCAGGATTCTAAGGGATTTTTCTTAATCTCCAGCTGTCAGTTGTCAGATAATGATGATGCCGTTACAGCTTCTCAGGAAGTGCGCCATGTGGCTCTCACGCAACCTGACTCCAGCGCAACCTGGCGTTGGCGCAATCTGAAGCTGCGCAACTTGATTGTTCGACGCAATATAATGTTTTGGTGCCATCTGATGATCGAATGTTTTAATGGGTGCGCATCTTAATTTTTAGGCTCTACATGACCCCCTTCAAAGTTTTCAAACTTGAAAATACTTCAGAGTTTTGAAATACTTTGAATTATGCTAGTTTTGTTTGGATTGCGTGAGTCTCAACCGACACCTCTTTTTGAGCGCAAATTGTGCGATCAACTTTTGAAGCTATAAATATCCATATATTTCAGACTCTTTATTTTTTTTACTGAAGTTCAATTTCTCAAAAACCTTATCTTATCTTCTTCTTCCCAAGCTTTGACTAACATCAAATGGTGCCCAAGAGATCTGCTATCGAAAAGGAAAAGAGTGTTGTCGAGTCTTCTTCTCGCGTTCCACCCACACGCGCACCTCAGTATGCTCCTCCTTCGTCACGACGAGAGACGGCCAACCCGGCCATAGAAGGTGAAATGTTTTTGACAATAAACATCGACCAATCCCTTTTTAGGGTTTGGTTTGATTTTGTTAATATGCACGCATATTCTTTTTAGAATTAGGCATGTTTCCTGACTTGCGCCTCTCTTCTGAGAGTTTGGTTGCTGTCCAGACAGTGTTGTGCGCCGTTTCGAGAGTTGTACTTTCTAATTTTGTATAATCAGCTTGGCGTAACTTGAGATGCTGCGCCACACAGATGTTTGTTTCGACAGAAATGTCGCACAACATAAGAATCGGACAGCCCGATATGTCGCGCAACATAGATATGGCGCAATACCAAATGTCGCACAATATGAATGTTGCACAACCAGTGATATCATCTATTATGTTTCATTAAACTAGACATTAACTCCTGTTTGCTTGTTTTCATATAGTTAATCTCAGAGATGACCCAAATGCTGAAATTTATGCTTTGACCTTCAACGTGTCGGAGTATCGGAAGGATTTATCCCACGTTCAATATCCTCAATATGATCTTCTTGAGTCCCGAAGAGCTATGCTTGCATCTCAAGATAATTCCACTTTATTATGCTTAATGAACGACGAACCTTTGGAAAGTCTGGACAATATCGTCCACAAGAAACCAGCTTTCTTATTTGGAGAGGCGATCAAGAAGACATCCTAGCCCAAAGCGAAGAGAGAAGACAGATTTTATCAATGTGGTGATAGGATCATGTACCTCCCAGAAATGCTGAGACACGTGTCTTTGTCTCGATACGCATTTTTAGTTATCTCTGCCGCATAGGATGGGACCTGACCCCGATTCAACAAGCCAGGGTCGGGAGGATATGCTACAGATTGGGTTCACAGAACAAGGATTTGTTCTACAGTACTTCAGAGAGATACAGCTCCCATCTGAGAGGTTTGAAACCAAGCTGTATACCTCCTGAAGATTCATCAATGTTGCTTCCCGTCCGAGTACCTATTTTCGTAAACATGTTTGCAAAAGCTGATGGAAGTTACCCCGATCAGACTATGCGCTTAATGGGCTTAGTGAATCCCGACATGAAGCGATGGAACAGTGTAGTGGTTTGGGTTTTGGATAACTTTAAGGATAAACTCCTTGAATTAGAACTCTATGATCCGATTTGGACCACTACTCATGGCTTCGTCCAAATGCTCACATGTTTCTGGCTCTGGGTGAAAGATATAATGAGAGGACTGGTACTTTCATGACATCTCACGGGGAAATCGGCTTCGCTCTTCATGAAATGAAGTATCTTTCATATTTGCCAATGGGTGAAAATCCCTATGAAGAATATGTGCCAACGAATGAGGAGTTTGATACTCTCTCTGCAGAGAATCCTAAGATGGTGGCTGTGTTTGAAGAACTGTTATGCCACTATCTAATTTGTTCCCTTTATTACAAAAGTGCTTCCAAAGGGACTTGCTACATTACCAAATGGCTGCCATATTTGTTTCTCGGGCATCCTCATGAAGAAAAGATTGTTGAAAGTCAAGCCTGCAATCCTTGTTTCTTTAAACCGCTCGACTTTAGCGATGTAGAAAATTTAATAGAGAAAACTAAGCACCATGATAATATCTTGGATATAGATTGGTACCCCTTTACTGCTGGTACTAAGATCAAAATTTATCTCAGACAGGGTTATAGAACCATGTCTCAAGAAGCCCAGCTGGCGGGTCTCCTCTCTTTATGGTTAGGGCGGTTTGTGATACCTGGAGCCAGTGCCGTCGACCGATTCCATCGAGGTGTGCTATTTGCCGCAGTACGTCTAGTGTTCGGCTACAAGATGGATCTTCTTTCGGCGATGACATGTCGCTTGAATGCAGGCTTGCGTTCTTTTGTTAACACCATGGTGTATGATAAAAGTTCTCGGGACGAATTCCCTTGCACCGAAATGCCATACACGTATCTATTTGGGTGGGTGCTGTTATATTATCCTGATTTGATGGACCCTGATATGGGTGCAGTCGGCGGTGACTTCATCAGACGGTATTGCAACGCTCGATGGAACATCAATGCACTGTCAGAATGCCGAAGAGCTTTAAACCGAGGGTCCGGATGGAGATTTCAACGTGTTCCTCCTCCTCCAAGATATGAGAATCTCCCTCCACAACTCATGGACCTAGAAGCAGCATCTCTCTGTCTGTCTTCGACTGAGTTCACGTGGTTGAAGACAATTCGCCTTCACATTTAGTTTACCGGTTTGAAGGCGAGTGCTTTCTAGAACCGTACTTACCAAGACGGTTTGCTCGACAGTTTGGTTATGACCAGTTGCATGTAGGTAATGCCACCTCCTGTTTACAGGTTAAGGGTTACCTAATAGACGGTGCCAGAGCTTGAGATACTACAATACAAGAGGGACTAAGACCATATTCTCGATGCCTCATGTCTCTCATATAGGCCCGCGTATGTTATATACATACGCAAATTTTTATACTTCAGCCAACACTTTCGCCGAAAACTTCAATCTGGCTGACAGCTTTGTCAGTGGTAGACGTTCAAGAGCTGGAGTTCACACTGCACGATCCTTCAGAGATGAAGAGAATCATGAACCTGCTGACGAACCTTTGGAAGCCTTTCTCGTAGGTTTTTGTGAAAGTCAACGAACCACTAGATGTATCTTTGAAGATACGGAAGGAGAAGTCCCCAGCGAAAGGTCTTGGGAGAAAAAGAAAGACTGGAGAATCATCAGCACCTTCTCATCCTCATGATCTTCCTTCTTCTCCTATGGCTGTAGGAAAGAAAGAAAATTACACTGGCCATTGCAGAGTAGTCCACCACCAGGACCACGTGGTCCCAGGCAAAACAGATGCATACCGAAGCATCCTCTGGAGGAGGAGAGGCAACTCCTTCTTCATTTCCAAGAAGCAATCCAGTTGCCCAATGAGAGATTATTAGGGAGCCCAATGTACCAGTTGACCTTGATGAGGTTGAAGAAGAACCTGAAACACCTCTGGTACGTAAGGCCAAAAGGTGATTAATAGTGTCTCCAAAAGATCATCAAGAAACATTGCCCTCGCATGATATACCACCTCCACTAGGTAAATTTTAATATTCTTTTAATGTTATCTTGATTGAGTAACATATTAACACTGATTCCCCCTTTTTTTATCTGCAGAGGTTAGCACTCCAGCTCCGATTATTACAGAAGGGATTTCGGGGCCAATAGTTACACAAATGACAATTCCCGTAACTGTGTTAGCTGCTGCGGGAATTATGATGTCATCTCCAACTCCAGGAGTCCCAAAGTCTACACCCCCGAGAAGGAGTTGCCCTTCACATAATCCAATCCTGATGTCGCTATTCCCTAAGCTCCTACTCACTCTCAAGAGGATCAAGAAATGATAGCGGCTCTTACAGATTGTATTACGGTGATGCATTTGAAGATGATTCTACAAGCGCCGTTGAAGGAGACCAGACTTCAGCAGAAATCCTGCCGAATCAAGCATTGCCATTTGAAGAATGCCATACTATTATTGAAGGTGAAGAGCATCTTGTTGTTGAAAAGGGGCTTTCAAGTCCAAAAACTGATGAGCCTAAAAGCCAAGATAAAACTGAAGATCATGAAAATTAGGCCATGGCCCTTGAAGATGTTGGGATCAATGAAAATCTCAACATTGATACTGCAGAGATTCAAACTCCCATCAATCAAGCTTTTGCGGTCAAGGATGCAAAAGTGATTGCCCAAACTGAACAAGCAGAATCAGGGATCGGGAGTAGCCGTTTCTTATCAGGCTGTTCTGACGCTGGGAGTAGTCAGGCAGCTGTATCTAAAACTACTATGGCCAGACTCCGCTCTGATTTGGACATGCCGTGCGAAACCCCATATGTATTGCCAGGATCAGGTAAAATTTTGACTTTTATTTACCTTAATTCCTGTTATTTATATGTGATAACTGTGTATTTTCATTACAGTGGGTCCTGTAGGGACACTTGCGAAAGCTGCGTCGACCGCATTCAGTTTCAGCTCGACTATGGCTCCTCTGGATATGGGGACCCAAACTGGAGAGGGGAGCTCTTCTATGATACCAGTACTCGGATCCCCTGGTGTACAATCTGTAGTTCCTCCAGCTACTTCAGAAATAAGAATTCCAATAGAAGTGGCTACCCCGGGGATCTCAGCAATGAATAGAGCTGTAGTTGAAGCTTATACTAATACTTTCTTCACTTCTCTAAAGCCTCTAATTCACATGGTCATAGAAAAAGACCAACCTTATGAATCAGTAAGGGGCCCTTCCTCCTTCATCATCGGAGCTATCCGTAAGATTGGAGATCTGGATAGAGTCAATTATTTAGATCATATTTTGAATGAACTTGAAGGATCAATCAAGTCTTACAAAGATCTAACAAGAGGAAACATCCAGAAGCTTGTAGATACTGAGTGCGAGGTGATGGCTCGTGAAGCTGAAATGCGAAGAGCAGAATTTGAAGCTTCCGTGGTAGCTTTCTCACGACGTTCCGCAGAGTTGGAATCTCGTATTGTCGAGACAACTTCTTCTGTTGAACGTTATAAAGCTGAAGCTGTAGAGAAGGAAAAGAAGCTGCTGAATATCAAGTTCGTCTCCAAGAACTAGAAATCGAAATGGCTCACTTCGAGAAGCAATTAAAGCAGCTCGACGACGCGAAGAAGTATTGGAGATGCATCAAATTGCTACTAGTCAATTAGATGACCTGAAGAGGCAACGGGATGCTCTTATCCACACTGAGGGTGCAGAATTGGAATGTCGAGCAAAAATGCTGCAGCCTTTTGACCAAGAATCCGGGAAAGCTCTCGCAAGACAAAGGGTACTTGACTCCAGAGTAGAGAGGGCGAGAATTTGAAAAGATTAATCATTGATCTCAGCACTCAGCCTCCCCAATGAAGCAGTTTATAGGCTTTTTTATCTTCTTGACTTTTAAATGATGTATTTTTTTGATATTTTGAACATCATGGCAATAAAATAATGCTCTTTTTGTGATTCTATTACTTATATATACCTATAGTAGATATAAGTAATAGATAAGGATAAGAAATATGTTTAGAGGTACCGGACATGACATATCCTCTAAGAGAAAATGACAATATTAATTATATCTGTTCAGAGATAATGCGGACGACAGAATATAACTCATAATATTGTCATTTCAAAAGACGACTTTATCAGAGGTAATGTTGACGTAATAAGTCGCTGATACAGAATAGAATTCAGAGGTAATGTGGACATGAATCTATTAATAGAAAATAGAATTCAGAGGTAATGTGGACGTGAACTCATTTTTCTTTCTATTGATGATCTTCAAATCGGTTAGGACTTAAATACGGGATATCATGTCTAAGAAGACAAGATATCTATGATAGTACGGTTTTATCATAAAAAGATATCTTTTAAAAACAGCTGGGTTTTAAAAGATGGAATTGATGATTTGGATAGACTCATTAAGGATTTTGAGAGGAAGGGTATTCCTGATTCTGGAAATACCAAAACCCTGGTTTATCCGCTTCATGACAAAAATTAGTTTTGGGGAATTTTCGTCTCCAATATTGACTTGAACCAACTGATCTTCAGTAGGTGGCTCACGTTGCTCAAAGCGAAGCTCCATTGAGTATCCATCCTTTGTGTCCAAGGATTAGATTCAGAAACTTCGGCAAAGTCTTTGTTATCTTCCGAGAACTCGGCAGTCACCATATTGGAAGATAGTGTCACGCGATGGACGTGCCCTACACTGGTGTCTAAATCCCATGAGATAGAATCAGAAGAGTTAGATCGTTCTTCTTTCTCGGATTCGGAGGCTTCTGGAGTCGGAGTTGGTGAAGTATAACCTAATCCCCGCTTTGTTTTACTATAGTATTGTTGTGATTTTTCTTTTGGAGCAGAAATACGAATAGGAGTTCGCCTTCCTTTGCCGCCATTGAGATCAGCTTTAAAATTATTGCCCATCTTTTGAATGATATCTTTTGATTGCTGACTATAACGACGTAGTTGAAGCCTTCCGATATCTTGATTTTCTTCTTCACTATCGGGCATGATCTTTTGTTCGGTTCCTTTACTAAAAAGTATAGGAAGTTTATCTTTCTTCCTGGAAGGAACTAAGAAGAAGGAGTCCTGCATTGGCTCGAGCAATACTTCATTTTGTGAAGCTTCAACTGCTGCTATGGTAAGTGGTTCGAAGTTATCTAACATTTTTAAATAACATCGAGTATAATAATGAACACCAGTCTGCAAAGGAGATGCTACTTTATTGATTTGTACATCATCATTTACAACATGATTTTTAGCCTTCACAGAAGGCTTAGTAAGGTTGATAACCAGAGGAGGAGAAGGAGAAGGAGAAGGGGAAGGTTTGTTACGATGAAGGTCGATAACAAGCGGCTCAGAAGAGGTGAGCTCCCTTTGTTCCTTTCTACAGCAAGAGGCTGTTTGTTATGAGAGGAAAGATGTATGGTCAATGTCTGCGAAGAAGAAGGACAAATAGCACGTCCTTTGACGGGGATCACGAGAACATCTTTTGAAGTATGTTTCTGATCCTCCTCACTATCCATTGCCAATACAACTTTCATGAATTCCTCTTTGTACATCCGAGAGTCCGTAAAACATGCTTCAACCCCCCTGAAAGGATTCAGATCGGCTACTTTTTTTGAACTTCTCCATTGGCATCCACATATTTGAAGCATTGATGTAAAGTGGATGGTACAATATTATGCTCATACAGAAAGGGTCTTCCTAGCAAAGCATTGTAAGAGCCGTGATTGTCGATCACATAGAAAGTAACCTTCGTACGAAGATTGCCTATTTGAACTTTTAGACGAATCTTCCCTAAAGGTTCACTTCTCCCA
The DNA here is from genome assembly GCA_029216955.1 of Iris pallida. Lineage (NCBI taxonomy): Eukaryota > Viridiplantae > Streptophyta > Magnoliopsida > Asparagales > Iridaceae > Iris > Iris pallida. The sequence goes on from JANAVB010015600.1 coordinate 19,845,614, forward strand.
GAATTGAATCCCAGGATTGTCGTGATGGTTGTTGAAAGATTATGTACAGAAATCTTCAATGCATCTAGTAGAGTCTTTGGCATGATGCTGAACGCAGACCCAGGATCGATCAGGATACGATCAACATATCCCGTAAAGTAGAGGGGTCGATCATGACGATTATCTTCTAACAGCATATCATCTTATGTGAAGGTGATGTTTGGCATCAGCTCCATCACACTATGACAATGAAGGCATGTTACAGGCACTTCCTCTGGTTTCTTGAGAAGTGCTAGACAAGTATCAGCTTGTGTCAAAGCTTCACTCAATGTTTCTCGAGTCTTCCTTGAAAGACGGAGTAGCTCAAATATTGATAATCTTGCCAGAGTATTAGCCAGCTGAGCCAGTATATCAAAGTTATATGGCTTCTCAAGTCCCAAAGTTGGAGTCTTCTTCAATACTTTGTCAAAACGGACATGCTGTTTTTCTTTGTCAACTGTCGTCGGTTTAGGAAGAGTTGGCTATCAGAGGTGATGAAGTTGACAGATCATTGACAGCAGGGGAAGATGATGCTTGAGGAGCCTTCGAAGCTGGAGCGGGATCTTCTTGATCTTCTGAATAGTCCCTAAGATAAGATTTCCCAGACCTAGTACCAGTCAAGACTTCTTCCTCGGATGCAGGCTCAAAGGACACCATATTGCAGTTCTTTGCCTGGATCTTATTTCTGGAAGATTTCCTACGACGAGATGGAGAGTTTGTCCAGTAACCCAAACCAACCCAAGATTGGTTGTGAGAAAGACATAGAGAAAGAGGTACAGGGGACCCCTTTCCATGATTCAAACCAGAGGCCTCTTGTAGATCATATCCCATCTTCGTCATGAGTTCATGGGATTGTGGACTATACAGATAGAAAGCTGGTTGGTATTTGGCTTCTGATTTGGACAATGTTGTCTTATCAGTAGAAGAAGAAGAAGGATTATCTGCTGCCGGGATGAAGATAGCAGCTAGAGGTGGAAGACAATGCTCACCAAATGAAATCATATGACATGATTTATTTTTAGTGGCCTTTTTGGACTTGGTACAAGAAGATGGTGTTTCAAAGTCTGCCACTAAATCTGGATGTATCTATATGATCTCTCCTTTATCAGTAGACAGAGGAACAAGACCATATGTCCGTGCAGGTGGAAGATTAACAATCTCCAGAGTAGTTCTTGGGATGGGGATGACACCGTCCTGCACAAGTTGAGCTAAAAAATCTCCAAACTGTAAAGAGACGACATTAGCCGTTACAGTTTTCTCATCTTGCTGGAGAGTGATTGCAACGGAATTGACCATCTCTTGTATTTTACCCTTGAGCACATAGCACGCTCGAGTTGGATGTCCAATAAACCTGTCGTAAACACAATATTTAGGATGGTCAGTCTTACCAACTTCATCTGGCCTTTTAGGTTCTGGCAGTTAGAGTTTGTTGCTCTTGATGAGGCAAATCAAAGATACTCATGATGTCATCTTCATCAAAAGAGTATTCTTCTTTTGGACGAGGTGTCCGTTTTGGTGCTGCTGAAGAGGTAGATGTTGGCTGATTTACATTAATGGCTAGAGCTTTTTTGCCTTTGAGATTAATGGCTAAAGTCTCCTTGCCCTTACGATTGTTCTGACGGCCATTATTATTTGGTGTAGCGCGTTCATCTTTGTCAAGATTAGGCATTTGGATGCCTAATTGCTTGAATTTGTCAGCGCTCTCTTCGACGACTTTGGCGTTCATTATGAAAGAGGGCCAATCTTGGAACTGTGTTGATCCTATCCACATGCTGATTATAGGAAACAAGTTTGATTTGTAAGTGTCTATAGTTAAAGCATCTGGAGTTCTGAGAGGCATTTTGAGTGCTTCACGGCAGAACCGTTCAATAAAACGTTCAGTCATTTCATTATGTCGTTATTTGATTTTGATGAGAGCAGACATAGTCATGTCATTGGTTCCCTCATAAAATCGTTCCAAGAACATTTGTTTGAAGCCAACAAAAGAGGTTATACACCCGTGTGGTAAACTACGATACCAGTCATATGCTGCACCAGCTAAACAGCCAACAAATACTCTAGTAAGAAGAGCATCATTTGGTTGAAGTTGATCATTTATTACTTCAAAGTGGTTGAGTTATTGACTTGGAGACGTGCTGCCATCAAACAGCATAATAGTAGGGGGTTTGTATTTAGGAGAAAATTGGACCTCTTTCTATTCTGTGGGATAGGGTTGTTTGATCCCAAGCTTCTGCAGGCCATCCTTCTGTTTGAAAGCTTCAAATTGAGTACGTAAAAGTTTTACGGCCTCATTGGTATCTCCTGTTGATTATGGAGTAGTGGATTGATTCAATGTGTTAGGAGGGATACCGCATGATAAGTACCACCTCCTGCACCGGATTGACTTGGAATAGCCTGCACAGGAATGGAAGCAGTGTGAGGAGATTGTACCCCCAGATCAATATTGGTAGAAATTGATGTTGTCACAGGTTCTTGAGTCAGAATCAGATTCGCGACTGGTGGAACTGTATGTTGTGCCATAATCACAACATGCATGCCTGCTATCATCTCAGCCATATTTTTCAAACTAGCCTCCAAAGCAACAATTCTCTGTTCTTGACTGGAAGAAGTGGAGGTATCTTGATCTTCTGTGACGGCATAAGCAGTCACTTCTCTAGCCTTTGAAAATGAGCTGGTGGAAAGAATGGTCCTCTCAGAACTTTCGCTGTCAGCATCATAGTCACATAAAGAACTACCCCTAGAATAAGTGATAGGGATATCTCTTTGACTGAAGTAATCTTGGTTTGAATCAAGAAGATTCCTTTGACCGATTGTATCTCGACTTTTTGATCGAGTATATTGGTATACCCCTTCATCGGATTCATGAATCCGATCTAAGTATTGCTGACTAGGATTGCTGGACGCATTTCGTCTTGGACGTTTTCCACCCCCAGTGTTTCGAGATGCCATGTTAACAGAAACATAGAGTAGTTCATCTTCATCCACTAGGATTGGTTCAGGAGTCTGAATATAATTCAAACGGTCAAAGACGGACCGCTTGGCTGACTGACAGCAATATTTGATGACAACTTCATGATGGTGGTTGCAATGATGTTCTTATTGTTGGACCACCGCTTGACGGAATGGATTTGCAATCTTCCGCTTCTGTATTAGGAGTTCACGGAGGTCACTAACAGGACGAGAAGAAGTTGCAGGAACGTAGTCCTTGATGATATTCGGGACATCGTTCCTGTTCCTGAGGTATCCTGTACCTTGAGTATACAAGGACGTGCTAAGCTGGTTAGCATAAGTCACAGGATCTTTCACCTCAGCATTCTTTCTCTGATGTAAGTTAGCAACTGGTGCGGGTTGCGCTTGATCTTATAATTTCCCGAGGTTGAGCCTAATTGGCACCTGTTGATATAGGTGCGCAAGTCTGACAGGGGAGCTGCTTGTGTATCTACTTGAGATACTAGTAGTTTGCTTCGTCAGGATCTTGAAATACACAAGGTTGGTAGATCCTGCCCTGATCTCTTTGGAGTAGGCAAAATACCTTTTTTGTATGTAAGGTTTGTTCTGAATGGAACTCATCTTCCCGATAGAGATTTGGTTGTCTCTATTAAGGAGAGCAGTACTTTCCACCCAGTCAACGACTCGAGCAGAATGAGGAAAAGTTAAAGAACCTTTTCCTTGATTTAGTAATTTCTCACTGAACTTTTGATTTCGTGGCAAAGAGTGCTTCCCTTTACCTTGCGCTAGTACAGAAGTACATGCGGGTTGCTCCAAGGCATGAACCTGCGCAAGTTGCGCCGGAGCATGAACACACACAAATTGTGCCGAAGAAGAAAAGGCCAATGGGCGTTTTCCCTTGTTTTGAAATGCAGTGCGCCGAGACAGAATCTCCTTCGATTTCAGGGTCGGAGGAGTAGAGGGATTAGCCAAAAGGCTGTTTCCCTTCGGTTGCGCTGAAGCAGTGATGGGCGCAAGTTGTGCTTGAGAAGAGAAGACTGAAGGTCGCTTTCCCTTGTTTTGGACAGCAGTGTGTTGAAACAGAGTCTCCTCCGATTTTAGAATCGGAGAAATAGAGGGATTAGCCAAAAGGCTGTTTCCCCTATGTTGCGTCGAAGCAGTGATGGGCACAAGTTGCGCAGAGGCAGGAGATTACGCCACCGAGGACTTAGCAGTCCAAACAGAGCGCATCTTGCTCTTAACTACAACAGTAGTGCGCTTGGCACCCCCAATATTGATCATGGTCTCGTAGGCTGTCTGGTCGACTTTAACGACCAGGGTCTTCTATGTTTTGCCGATTGACGCGGTATCACATTGAGTTGTCACTTTCTCGTCGGAGGAGAAAGTCGTCCCCAGCAGAGTCGCCATTTTGTTTGCAAAAAACAAAAAGTTTTATTATAAACTAAGAAAAAGAGTACAAGAGTGCAATTAATTTCTGGGAAAGTACAACTATAGAATCTGATCAGAAGACGATCACTTTATCCCTTGGACGATGTGATATCAAAGACACGAGCCTCTGGAGAATGCAGCAGCACTTTAGCAGAAGATTATGATCGCACTTGATGCCTTGTAATTGATTTGAAACCCTATTTATAGAGCTCTTGAAATAACTGTTTAGTAGTTATTCTGGATTGTGTGCACTTCAGATTGCACGCCCCCTGTTCACTCGTGCAAACGGTTATACTAACTGTTGTGTACACGTGACATCATTTGATTGAGATGCGCGTGGTAGTGAGCAGTATAGTGGGCATATTCTGCGAAGTTAGTGGCTTGTACGCCATGTCACTCTGTCTTGAACACCATTTGAACACTTTGTGCGTGCTTTATTAGGTTGCACGAGGGCGCAAGGCAACAACCTGCACGAGCGGTTTGCACCAACTACCGTAGACGCGTGGCATCATTTGATTGAGATGCGCATAGTCGTGGGCAATATAGTGGGCACGCTCTGCGAAGTTGATGGCTTGTGCGCCATGTCACCCTGTTTTAAAATAAGAGTTGATCAAGTGGCGCCAATTCGTCAGGCTGCGCATAGGCGCAACTTAACAACTGGCGCCTTTGACTAGGTCTTCTGTGCTGTCCTGAATAATCCTTGCGCCATTCAGTAACTTGCACGAACCAGCTGTCAGCATTAATTACATGCTGACAAAGTCTTCTCGAGCGCCGCGTTGCACGGGATTCTAAGGGATTTTTCTTAATCTCCGTGCTGTCAGTTGTCAGATAATGATGACGCTGTTACAGCTTCTCAAGGAAGTACGCCACATGGCTCTCGCGCAACCTGACTCCAGCACAACCTGGCGTTGGCGCAATCTGAACCTGTGCAACTTGATTGTTCGGCGCAATATAATGTTTTGGTGCCATCTGATGATCGAATGTTTTAATGGGTGGCGCATCTTAATTTTTAGGCTCTACAATGGATTCCTGGTTACCACGGTCAGGGATTCATAATGAATCAGACTTGGATAACGACTAGAATGATCAAGTAGTTCATATAGAGAGACTTTTCCAGTTACAGACAATCCCGTTATACCAGCTACACCTGTGGACTTATAGCCTGCCGTCGAGTACGGCGCATTTCCAACACACTGCCATGTGTTGCACTTCTTGAAATTCTAAGTACTTAAGTACACTACTAACCTTAATAACTCTGCTAACCCTCGCCTGGATAACCTGGATAGTCTACGGGACTTGTGACTGCAGGAACATCTCAACTGCATCTTGTTAATAACTAGGCCTGTGATAACCCTAGTTAATTAATAATAGCAAGTCATAGGAATTGATTGGTCGTGTATGAATGATTGTCTCATGATTAACATGGGAATTATATTCCACCTCTTGTTTTCCAAATGCAAGCTAGTGTGTTCTTCTAACCTTGTCTTTCATGTCATTCAATTATATTCTTTTATTAGTTCTTCTAATTGTTATATGTTGGTTGTCACGCCTTAGTACCGAAATATGAGGACGGACGTTGGCCAGCTATACCGTATAAGGTACGAAGATGTCATACGGCGATCGTGGCTATCAATTTTGTTGGGTATCCTAGCATGCAATCAATCTATGGCCTAAATCTGATCTCATATCCACATGCAATAACAATAAAATAACAGCAAGACGAATAATCATATGAAAGGCAGGAAATACTCATATGATAATCAGGAAGTCTACAATACGAAATAATATAGACAAGAATACCTTACCACACAATCCTACATAGTCTGGAACTGAAGCACATCCTCCAAGTCAAGTCTGGAAGAACCATATGGTCGGTCACTGGCAATCTGGGAACAATCCAGGATTGGTCAGGCCAACCGCAGCAAGTACCAGAAAGAAAGGCTCAAGGACGGGCAAAAAAAACCAGCATGATATAATATATGATAGGAATAACATATATAAATAGTAAGGAGGGTAAGGATCGTGCGGTACCAACGCATGATATCAATCCACTACTAATGCAACTAAATAGCCAGCAATCATCACAATCACCCTAACATCCACTAATACCTGTGTAAGCCTACTTTCCAGAACATATTTTTTTAAAACATTTTCTACAAATTAAATTGCAAGATAATTCTTTAATAATAGGTTATAACATCTTTAATATAATTATTCATGTTAATATTGTAATAGGCTTTTCAGCCCGGCCCATCTAGTTCTTTAAATTTGGGTGTTCATCAGGAATGGAAGATTCCTTTGATAGTTAACAAACACTCAACCGATTTAAAATTCTCTAACTAACCATGTGCTCCTAACAAATATTCAAATTCATTAAAAACATTTCCCTCCATTCTCTCAGCTCACGAAAAGGAAATTACCTATTTAAACCAGCAGTGACAATGCAGGAATTGGTATTGTGATTCTTCATTTCCATCATCATTTTCTCTCCCTGCCATTCCTTCTTCCTTTCAAATTTCCTGCAAAGTCCTGGTGAAGTCAGCCATGGCGATGGTGGCGACGACGTTCTCCGGCAGCTAAGCGGACCATCCGGCGCTTACGAGAGGATTTCTAGCAGTCGATCATCATCATCATTTCATAGATCGAGGTGAGCGTTTCCAAATTTTTCTTCATAGATGAATTGTGCCGATCTTCCTTTCCTGATATTAGAACTCCATGTTTAGATTTAATTAGAGATCGATCAGTCTAAATTCTCTTCTGTGGCATGACCACTACGTTCTTCGTTTGATTGATTTTGATTCGGTGAGTATCGATCCCCTGCTCATTTCAAATTCGAGTATGTGTATAGTTTTGGTGTGTGATTTCCGTATTTTCTATTCAAGAACAATTAGCTTGAGGAGGTTGAAGTCTGGATCAATCGTTTGAATCACCAGCTTTTGATCAGCAAATTGGAATCGGGTGAGTTGCTCAATTACTCTTCCAGTATTTCTTTGAAGATAATTTTCGAGTGGGTTAGGTTCTCGATTTGGTTGAATTTCTTCTTGGATGTATCGTATTTTTGTTCAAGAGTAAATCGGAAAGTCCTGAATCAATTTTCCTCATCTTGTGTTTCAAAAGAAACAAAAAGAGATATAGTTGGTTTCAAAACTTTCCTGAGCGTCATCTATTTGTTTAAATGATGACTCCAGGATTGTATCGAGATCAAGGCGCGAGGATTGAGTTTGTGCAGTGAACGTGTTCCAGCTCTGTGTGTTAGTCAACTACAGGTAATTGCTCTGTTCCTCAACTTAGTATTCTTAAGTTCATGACAATGTGGAGTTCGATTCCAGGATTATTTTGGTGTCTTTGGTTGTGTGTTCACCTGTGTTGTGTGTCCAAGTTTATTTATGTGTTCGGTTCATAGGCAGTCATTTGATTATTATTTTGGTAACAAATCCTTGTGAGGATCAGATAGTGTATTGATTTAGATAAGCAAGAGTGTTAATTCTAATGAGATTTTCAGTTTAGTTCATTTATAAATCGAGATCAATATTAGGATGATAGTTGGCTTTGTGTTTAACTTTCTGGTTTAATTGAGCAATTGTGGTTTTGTTGTGTTCAAAGAAAATCTATTTGGTTGATAGTAATATTTAATTTGAGTACCAGTGTTCGGTTGGGACACCTGGGTAAATTTTCCCTTCCTAAGCTTAGATGTTGGTATCACTCAGATTTGTTAGAAAGGATGGCTGGTTCAAGTATCTGATTTTGAAGTCTTCTTGCCTCACACTTTGAGTTATCTATTCCTCAATTAAATTCAGTTTGGATGGGGTATTAGAAGAGTATTAGTTAACTGGAATATCATTCCTGCTCTGAAGTTATCCAGGTTATATTTGCACATTAGGCTTGCTGCTATTTGCAGGAACAAATGTAACTGTAGTTAGCCTCAGAGTTATCATAGTAGGGACTGTTTTGGATATTAGGGACTGATTGCATCAGTCCTACTTAGGACTGATGTTCACCTGAACCTAGATGTGAACTTTGAGACTAATTATTTTAGTATAGACAGGTATATGCAATCCTGTTCACGAATTTATATTTTGAAGATCGAGCATTGGGACTTTAACCATTTTATAGTATAGTAGTTGGGTTGAAGCCTGAGAATTATATGGATCCCTTATCCTGTTATAGGAAATCAAATTATAGCCTGAGTTAGACTGTACAATGGTGGAGAGTTGTTTCATTATTTGTTAGGATGTATTTTTCCATCATGACTGAACCATATATATGTGTGTTAGCATGAATACTCTGTCATATGTGAGTCACTGGTTACACATATTGAAGTCAATTTTGTACTAGAGAATTTCAGTAAATACTTGGATTCCTAGGAAACAGGTTTGTATTCCTGTTACTGCCAGGTTTTGATGAGTCCAGCAAGTTCAGCACCATGGCAGGGCTGAATGGTATCACTCCTAAGTTTTACTAAACTATAGAGATCAATCCTATTTGGGGACTGGACTGAATCGTATCAGTCTTTTCTAAGACTGATGTATTCTTTTAAAAAACCTGAGAATAAGATATAGGTGGAAGTAATGGCAAATTAGAATCATCATTGCTCTATTTTCTTTATGATGATAGTTAAGGGTAGATTATTCTGTCTGATGATTAATTTCCAGTCTAGTTAATGAAAGGATTTTGTCAATTTGTTGTTGACAACCGTAGGACTGTGAGGAATCATTGAGACTGATTGAATCAGCCTAGGGAAGACTGACCCAAATCAGCCTTAGCTAGACTGATTGTATCAGTACTCATTTTAGGATGATTTCTCACCCAAGTTGAATGTCAGGATGGGGTCTTACTCATATTAGTAATCTAGTCACTTAGCTTAACATTGAGGATACTGTTTGGGTTCAGCCTCAAGTGATTGCAATGAGGGTTACCTTAAATTACAAGAGTTAACCTAGGATAGTTTGAATCTTTGGAAGACTGGAATTTGGATATGACAGTACTCATGGTAGGATACCAATACCTAGAAGACTTGCTAGTTAGAGGTTAAGTTTGGAATTGAGTTAAATATTAGTAAGGTGATCTCTATAGAGACTATAATTTTAACTGCATATATTAGTCATAGACATCATTGTTCTTCTCTAGTGGACTTAGTAGAAATACTTTAGTTGGGAAAGGGTATTCATAGAAATAGGATTTTGTTTATAAGTATAGTTAGTTGATAATTGTTCATAGTCTAATCAAATTGTAATCATTAAACATGAGGATTCCCAGCTTTACTACCCACACTTGATCACCCTGAGCAAGGCAAGTATGCAACTCGAACTTGTTCATTTTCTCATGTCTTGTATATTCATTCCTGTATCACCTTGTTGACACGATGTATCACGGGATTGTCTTGTTTTATGTTTCTTGAGTTTACTTGTGTCTGGAAGCAAAAATACTACAGATGTGTGATCAAACCCGTATTACTATTCATGTGAATAGCTTAGCCCCGCATCGTGCACGCGGGACCGAAGCCGTACCATTTCATGTTCATTGAATCTACCAAAGCCGATCACATACTCTGGATGTATTTCAATATTGCACATTTCAGGATTCAGGTTGTATTTCATGTTCAGGTTGTATTTCATGTTCAGGACTCTTATCATGTTCCCTGTATTTACTTTCAGTATTCATGTTCAATTTCATGTCTTGTTCTCATTTCTCATACATTATATATATATATATATATATATTTCCTGTTTCTTATTCATACCATGATGTTCATGTTTATTTCCTTGGATAAACTTAGCTCCGCTCCTGACTAGGATATGTTGCAGGTGAGCTGGAGGCTATCTATGATACTTACTACGGGCAGGAGCCTGGAGGCACCTATGAGCCAGTTGATATTACCCAGGACCTAGAGGCTGAGGAAGCCTAGTCTTTTCTACCTTAGTTTTATCTGGACTTGTATTAGAGACATCATTATAGTTTATATTTACTGGAATGTAATAACATTTAGATTTGTATCTGAGATTCTGGGATTGATATATTAGATGTTGTGATTACTTTCATTCTTATCTTAATTCATAGGTCTCCCTAAATATTGGTACAGCTTACTTCGTCGTATCCATCGACGAAGGCTGGGCGTGTCCGACTCGTGTCGATTATTCGGGAGCGGATCGTGACAACCTGCCTCGCCAACTGGAACCCAAAATTTGTCACTGGAACAGTAATACACCCCTTACTATCAAACAAGAACAAGGGAAATGAATTACCGCACAGGGACGACATTATGTACCAACCAGCTTAGCAAGCAGCAAGCCATACAATTTAGGTGAATAAGCGGCCACTCAAATGCCTACGGCTTTCTATATGGAGGTTGGGTTACCCCAACAATGCAATATAAGAATCCTCAGATCGTGTTATGTCCAGCAGGGCTAACGTGGCCAAATAATAACGCATAACACATGGATAAGCATCGGTCCCTCAAAGGCAACCGTGCGAAACAGATCAATCACATGGTAGTACATATAGTGGTCGGATACTGCCATCCGCTATTGCAGGACGATAACACTATCCGGGGCGGTCAGCCTTGCGCTAGACAGGTAATCATAGCACCTGTGGCGGCTGGCATGCACGATCTCGAGATTCTGTTCCCTCCCAATGCTTCTACCATCTTTAGTTTCCTAGATTAACCCTACATTTATCTGGAATCACATGCCGTGGTCACATGCTCATCCTCCTAGATGCAGTACCTCAGTATGGGTACACTAAGTACGAATCCACCTTGACACCCAAAGTCTAAAATCTGGATTCGTTCTTAGTGTAATGCAGTAAACAGTCAATCATTCCTAACTACGCTAAAACTACAGGCCAACTACTATGTCCGTACTGGAAGATGAATGCACCATCATATAACACAAAGACTCATGTAGCACCTCAATGCACGCCTAGAATAGCACCTTAGCACACACGTAGGATAGCACCTCAGTGCACACATAGAGTGGTACTAGCACGGGTATAAGCAGTCAATGTCAGGAACATGGTCAATCGGTCAATTGCATGGAGTCCTCTGCCCATATCGTGGCATAGATACTAGGGGTCAGGTACATGGTCAGGATCTCTACTATTGTAGCATCTAAGGTACACATGGGAGCCTACAGCTCTAATCGTCAAGTCGGTCTATCCATCGAAATCAATCCAACCATGGTACTCCCCTCTACGATAGGAATAATTGTCATATCAGGAAATATGAACACTTGATACCAAGTTAATCTCTATAGACAATGCCAAGCCCTCTGGTTTACAAGAATCCTCCGAGTCAATGATCACAGGCTATCAGCAACTAAGTCTCCCAACTACCCGGATATAACAATGGTACCAGGTTTTGGGCGCTTGGGAAGTCGAGTAAAAATCATATATCGATATCCTCGGTATCTTCCTCGTTCCATGAAACATTCGCACAATAATCAAACTCCAGGAATCCAATGAGTCTACCAATACATTATCCCAGATCAAACCCCCGATAATACGCAATCTAAATATTTCCAAAGTCACAATTCTGATACATAAGACAACTATCAGCCGTATCTGGCTATGCTAGGATAACTCCTAGAAGGAATGGTCAGGGTACAAGAGTTTATTAATTAATGCTGCCGAAAAAATGGCAAGGATTGCATGAACCACTCTGGAGCAGATCCACAACCCTTAAACCAAACAAGGACCAGGGTTGCAGACCGTCTCCCGAGTAGAATCCGCGCTCCTTACGCTAACCGACGGACAAGACAGGTCAAGGGCTAGGCGACTAATCTAGTCATGAGTCTACCTAGCAGGTACTGGGATCAGGCATACTATACTACGATAAACTTGTATGAGACTGGTTCAGCAAACAAAATGAATGGTTCTGCCCAACTCTTCGAACCAAATTCTCGACCGAGAATTCTGGAAAAAATTGGCAGAGTCTCTTCTGTATTTATGAACGGGTGCTCCCTGCGAATTGGGGCTAAATCCACTCGGCGCAACCCGTCGCAGAATCGTGATTCGAGAACACTAAGTCTCGGCCTCCAGTAGCACTACGATGCGTACTGGACACCAACCCTAGCCGAGAACACTAAGTCTCGCCTCCAGCAGCACTATAATGCGTACTGGGAGCCAAACCAACACAACCAACAACAAGATCGCCATGCAAGGCGCACTACAGCATATGTCCACAGTTCTATCAAATCCACAAGCATAGTCACATAAATAGTTAGCCAAAGCCGTTACTCGACTGCGAGTTGGACACGGGGCATACGGGGACAATCCATATAAGTGAGTCGTGCTCGTGTCCTCGGAGGTGTGGATGACTCGTCCGAGTTGTCCGATACGGCTTGACCCGGTATCGAACTAACATATATCATAGGTTCTAATCATGGAAGCTCTACTACTATGCTACACTACTCACATTTACAATTACAATTACAATTACAATTAAATAAATGCAATAAAATCCAGCAGGACGACGAGAGCCATCGATGAGCAAGGGATACTTGCCTAGAGGGCTCGGCTAGGTAAGCAAGTCTTCGACGTCCTAAATCCAAGCTTGCACGCCAATCGAGGTCCTCGGAACACAAAACAAACAATTATTAGCATTAATAATAAAATAATTAACGAAATTACGGAGGATGGCAGGAGGATACGCCGTGTAGTTTTCGTAAGCAGTGCAGGGATCTGGCACAAAAATCGAGGCACGAGGATCGATACGGGCATGCAAACCGATACATACAAGTAAATCGAGTCGTGTACAAGATTCGAGACAACACGAATATCAAGATAAACGAGAAACAGAACATATAAACTGAGATGCGCACGTAGATCGAGGAACTATGAATATCGGGATAGCGCACGGATCAATATGACATGCAAATTAAAGCGTACACGCAAATCGAAGCAACATAGGTTACGAGGTAGGCACAACGGCCAAGACACAAAAATCGAGACAAGACACAAATCGAGGTAGCATGTTGCTCGAGGCAGCACGGGGCTCGAGGCGTCCTGCAGCCTAAGGCAGCGCATGAATCGAGGTAGCATAAAAACCGAAAGTGACAGGTAAACCGAGGTGCACGTATCCCGAGAGGCACAGGAAATGAAGGAGCACACCAAATGAGGGTGCACTGCTCAAGGTAGCGCAAAGCTCGAGGATGTATGTCGCTCGAGCAGCGCGGGGCCCAAGGGTGTCCCGCCACTCGAGGCTGGCACGGCCAGCGAAGCTCGACTGCTCAACAGACAGAAGAGAAGAGGGAGAGGCGCGGAGGAGGAGCTGAGGGTGAAGCTCGCCGGGGTCGGCAGGCCAAATCGGGTCGGGTCGAGCTCGCGACAGCGAAGAACGAACAGTAGCAGCTGCTCCAGAAAGAGGGGTTGGAGGAGATGAAGACGCCGACGATGGTGGTGGCTGCGGTGAGAGTAGCGACGGCCATGGTGGAGGTGGCAGTGGTGCTAGTATTGGCGGTCGTGGCTCCGAAAAGGAGGCGACTGGAAGTGGTGGCGGTGGCGATGGTAGTAGAAGTGGTGGTGGGAGCAGTGGTGTGGCCGCGGCGGAGCTAGCCAGGCCGGAGGCCGAGGGCGAGAGGGAGAGGGAGCTCGGGGAGAGGCTAGAAGAAGAGAAAGAGAGCAGTGAGGGGGAGAAGGGGATGGGAGAAAGAGTGGTCGGGAGAGAGAGAAGTGAACGGGGGAGAGATGAGTGATCGGGAGAGAGAGAGTAAGATGGGGACGGCTGGTGAGTGTAGGGGAGAGGGAGAGAGAGATAGGTTAGGGTTTGTGTTAGGTTTTATTAGAAAATAATAATAATAATAATAATAATAATAATGGGAAGCTAATCAAATGAACTCCATAATAATAATAAAATAATATTAATAACAATTCAATAGAGACAATAATCAAATGTCAGGCCTAAACAACTAAGGCCAACCAAAGTCCATAAAATAAATAAAATTTAAAACAAATACAAAATTTAAAAATTACCAAATGTCAAGTACGGTCATATACCTATTTTCAAAATAGGGATGTGACATCCTACACACCTTATAAAATTTTCGTCCTCGAAATTTCGAAATCATTTAAAATAGGATTTTCAAAACTAGTATATTTGTATATCTTGAAAACTATACCCACCTTACAGAAATTAAGTTATATAGTTAGAAATGAACAAAATCTCAATATAAAAACAACAATATCTACCTACACAAATCAACTCGTAAAGTAAATCCAAACAATGAAGGAATCTCAAAAATTAAAGTCTCACATGCACGTAATAACTTCATAAATCAAAACGTGTACAAAATGTCGAAAACAATATCAGAAAACCTGAAATCCCAACTGCGTGAAAATCCACAGAAAATTTTAAAATCCAGTATATTCGTCTCAAACCGACGACAGTAGTTTCCTTATATCCGATCATAATGTGTGTCATGGTCATTCTCTGCCATACCATCCGAAATGGCTGCAAAAGATTCACCATGGCACTATAATCGAGCGGCTGCAACTTTCGTTACCACGCCATTAAGATATACTAGGGTCACCGGGTTACTCTTGACAAATACCCAAAATGAATCAAATTCATAACCCAAATGTTCGAGTCAGTAAAATCACAAAACGTCTAACAAGATAACAAGGCATTTCTAGAAAAATACTCAAAACCTAAAATCTAGACATAATAATCATATACATAAAATATATCTATCATCAAAATATATCTATGATCAAAACAATATCCAGAACAGGTAGTCAGGAAGGCGGAACTATCCAGAGTCAAAGGAGCTAAAATGATACAAGGATATTCACTGAACATTCAACAATTATTGAACTATCCAATCTCAGAGTCCTGATGAAATTTTCCTTCCACAACAATCAAGTCAACGCTCGAAGAAGACGATAATGATACTAAGTTAACACTAAGTCAATACACGAAATAGATGACAGGAGAATCAAACAAGGCGATGCTTCGGTAGAGAGTACAAAACCCAAGATAAATAAAAAGTAACCCAAGGATAAAGACAAGACAACATCTTATCTGACAACGTGATTAACATCGCCAACAACAGGACCATGTCTCTCAAAACAAGAAATAATAGGTAGATAACAACGAATAAGACAGGACAAAGCAAAATAGGTCCAGGTAGAGATGAGGACCAATTCACAAGTTCAAGGGGGCGAAGGGCAAGTGTAGCAAGTTAGAATCCCAAGGAATAGTGGACTGAGATCAATAATTATGTGATACCCAACAATGTCTCAAAATGAGACCTGCATGGGCCACCACTAAAACCTTGTCACATCCCATTACCAGAATACGGGGACGGACGTAGGCCAGCTACACCGTATAAGGTACGAAGACGTCATACGACGATCGTGGCTGTCAATTTTGTTGGGTATCCTAGCATGCAATCAGTCTATGGCCTAAATCTGATCTTATATTCATAGGCAATAATAATGAAATAACAGCAAGAAGAATAATCATATAAAAAGCATAAAATACTTATATGATAATCAGGAAGTCTACAATACGAAATAATGTAGACAAGAATACCTTTCCACATAATTCTACATAGTCTGGAACTGAAGCACATCCTCCAAGTCATGTCTGAAAGATCCATAGGACGGTCACTGGCAATCTTGGAACAATCCAGGGTTGGTCATGCCAACCGCAGCAAGTACCAGAAAGGAAGGCTCAAGGACGGATGAAGAAAACCAGTATGATATAATATATGACAAGAATAACATATATGAACAGTGAGGAGGGTAAGGATCGTGCGGTACCAACGCATGATATCAATCCACTACTAATGTAACTAAATAGCCAGCAATCATCACAGTCACCCTAACATCCACTAATACCTGCCTCGCCAACCGAAACCCTTAATCTGTCACCGAAATAGTAATCCACCCCTACATCAAATAAGAATAAGGGAATGAATTATCGCACATGGACGACGTTACGTGCCAGCTAGCTTAGCAAGCAGCAAGCAGCAAGCAGCAAGCCATATAATTTAGGTGAATAAGCGGCCACTCAAATGCCTACGACTTTCTATGTGGAGGTTGGGTTACCCAAATAATGCAATATAGGAATCCTAAGATCGTGTTATGTCCAGCAGGGCTAACAAGGCCAAATAATAACGCATAGCACATGGATAAGCACCGGTCCCTTAAAGGCAACCGTGTGAAACAGATCAATCATATGGTAGTACATATAGTAGTCGGATACTGCCATCCGATATTGCGTACGATAACACTATCCGGGGCGGTCAGCCTTGCGCTAGACAGGTAATCATAGCACTTGTGGTAGCTGGTATGCACGATCTCAAGATTTTGTTCCCTCCCAATGCTTCTACCATCTTTAGTTGCCTAGATTAACCCTACATTTATCTGGAATCAAATGCCGTGGTCACATGCTCATCCACCTAAATGCAGTACCCGCAGTATGGGTACACCAAGTACGAATCCACCTTGACACCCAAAGTCTCAAATCTGGATTCGTTCTTAGTGTAATGCAGCAAACATTCAATCAGTCCTAACCACGCTAAAACTACAGGCCAACTACTATGTCCGTGCTGGAAGATGAATGTACCGTCATATAACACATAGACTCATGTAGCTCCTCAGTGCACGCATAGAATAGCACCTCAGCACACACGTAGGATAGCACCTCAGTGCACACATAGAGTGGTACCAGTACGGGTATAAGCAGTCAATATCAGAAATATGGTCAATCGGTCAATTGCATGGAGTCCTCTGCCCACATCGTGGCATAGATACCAGGTCAGGTACATAGTCAGGATCTCTACAATACTAGCATCTAAGGTACATATGGGAGCCTACAACACTAATCGTCAAGTCGGTCTATCCATCGAAATCAATCCAACTATGCTACTCCCCTCTACGATGGAATAAATGTCATATCAGGAAATATGAACACTTGATACTAAGCTAATCGCTATAGACAATGCCAAGCCCTCTGGTTTACAAGAATCCTCCGAGTCAATGATCACAAACTATCAGCAACTAAGTCTTCCGACTAGCGGGATATAATAATGGTACCAACTTTTGGGCGCTTGGAAAGTCGGGTAAAATTTATATATCGATATCCTCGGTATCTTCCTTGTTCCGCGAAACATTCGCACAATAATCAAACTCCAGGAATCCAATGAGTCTACCAGTACATTATCCCAGATCAATCGTCTGATAATCTAAATATTTCCAAAGTCATAATTCTGATACATAAGACAACTGTCAGCCGTATCTAGCTATACTAGGACAACTCCTAGAAGAAATGGTCAGGGTATAAGAGTTTATTAATTAATGCTGTCGAAAAATGGCAAGGATTGCATGAACCACTCTAGAGCAGATCGACAACCCTTAAACAAAACAAGGACCAGGGTTGCAGACCGTCTCCCGAGTAGAACCGCGCTCCTTACGCTATCCGACGGACAAGACAGGTCAAGGGCTAGGCGGCTAATCTAGTCATGAGTCTACCTAGCAGGTACTGGAATCAGGCATACTATACTATGATAAACTTGCATGAGACTGGTTCAGCAAACCAAAGGAACGGTTCTGCCCAACTCTTCGAACCAAATTCTCGATCGGGAATTGTGGAAAAATTTGGCAGAGTCTCATCTGTATTTCTGATTGGGAGCTCCCTGCGAATTGGGGCTAAATCCACTCGGCACAACCCGCCGCAAAATTGCGAACTGAAAACACTAAGTCTCGGCCTCCAGTAGCACTACAATGCATACTGGACACCAACCCTAGCCACTAAGTATCGCCTCCAGCAGCACTACAATGCGTATTGGGCGCCAAACCAACACAACCAATAACAAAATCGCCACGCAGGGTGCACCACAGCATGTGGCCACAGTCCTATCCAATCCACAAGCATAGTCACATAAATAGTTACCCAAAGCCGCTATCCGACTGTGAGTCGGACTTGGGGCAAACGGAGACAATCCATATAAGTGAGTCATGCTCGTGTTCTCGGAGGTATGGATGACCCATTAGAGTTATCCGATACGGCTTGACCCGGTATCGAACTAACATATATCGTAGGTCCTAATCATGGTAGCTCTACTACTATGCTACACTACTCACATTTACAATTATAATTATAATTAAATAAATGCAATAAAATCCAGCGGGACAACGAGAGCCATCGATGAGCAAGGGATACTTGCCTAGAGGGCTCGGCTAGGTAAGAAAGTCTTCGGTGTCCGGAATCCAAGCTTGTACGCCAATCGAGGTCCTCGGAATACAAAATAAACAATCATTAGCATTAATAATAAAATAATTAACAAAATCATGGAGGATGACAGGAGGATATACCGTGTAGTTCCCGCAAGCAGTACAGAAATCTGGCACAAAAACTGAGGCACGAAGATCGATACGGGCATGCAAACCAAGACGTCATACATACGAGATTCGAAGAACTATGAATATCGGGATGGCACACGGATCAATACGATACACAAATCGAGGCGTGCACGTAAATCGAAGTAACACGGGTTACGAGGTAGGCACAAAGGCCAAGATACGAAAATCGAGATAAGACACAAATTGAGGTAGCATGTTGCCCGAGGCAGTACGGGGCTCGAGGCGTCCCGCTGCCCAAGGTAGCACATAAATTGAGGTAGCACGAAAATCGAAAGTGACAAGTACACCGAGGTGCACGTATCCCGAAAGGCACAGGGAACTAGGGAGCACACCAAATGAGGGTGTGCTGCTCAAGGCAGCGCATTGTACGAGGCAGCATACGGCCCGAGGATGGTACAAAGCTCGAAGCTGCATGTAGCTCGAGCAGCACGGGGCCCAAGGACGTCCCGTCACTCGAGGTTGGCGCGGCCGGCGAAGCTCGATGGCTCGTCGAACAGAAGAAAAGAAGGAGAGGCATGGAGAGGAGCTGGGGGTGAAGCTCACCGGGGTTGGCAGGCCAGATCGGGTCGGGTCGAGCTCACGACAGCGAAGAACGAGCAGCGCAGCAGCAACTCCAGGAAGAGGGAATAGAGGAGATGAAGATGCCGACGATGGTGGTGGCTGCAGTAAGAGTAGCGGCGGCCATGGTGGAGGTGGCAGTGGTGCTGGTGTTGGTGGCCACGGCTCTGGGAAGGAGGCG
Source organism: Iris pallida (assembly GCA_029216955.1). Taxonomy (NCBI): domain Eukaryota; kingdom Viridiplantae; phylum Streptophyta; class Magnoliopsida; order Asparagales; family Iridaceae; genus Iris; species Iris pallida. Next base: position 19,865,109 of record JANAVB010015600.1, read on the forward strand.
ACTGGAAGTGGTGGTGGTGGCGATGGTAGTGGAAGTGATGGTGGAAGCAGTGGTAGTGGCCGCGGCGGTGCTGGACGGGCCGGAGGCCGAGGGCAAGAGGGAGAGGGAGAGGCTGGGAGAAGAGAAAGAGAGCGGTGAGGGGGAGAAGGGGATGGGAGAGAGAGTGGCCGGAAGAGAGAAAGAAGTGAGCGGGGGAGAGATGAGTGATCGGGAGAGAGAGAGAGAGAGATGGGGGCGGCTGGTGAGTGTAGGGGAGAGGGAGAAAGAGAGATAGGTTAGGGTTTGTGTTATGTTTTATTAGAAAATAATAATAATAAATAACAATAATAATTATTATAATAATAATAATAATAATGGGAAGCTAATCAAATGAACTCCGATAATAATAATAAAATAATATTAATAACAATTCAATATAGACAATAATCAAATGTCAGTCCTAAACAACTAAGGCCAACCAAAGTCCATAAAATAAATAAAATTTGAAACAAATACGAAATTTAAAAATTACCAAATGTCAAGTACGGTCATATATTTATTTTCAAAATAGGGATGTGACATCGATTTTAGTTCATAAGTGGATCCCCCTTGTGGTACTAGCTTTTTCTGGGTTCTGACCCAGCTGGTTTTGTGTGACCAGATTTTGGAGTTGCACCCGAGGATCTAACTGCCTTCCTGTAGTACCCCGTTCCGCTCAGTCAATCGGAGGAATCGAAACGCCAATGACGTTCGGACTTAGCCTTGCAACGGCTGCTCGAAGACATCGCTCGATCGAGGCGATCGCTCGCTCAGGTGGGGTAGTTTCGGTGAACTTGCCTCATCTTAGCCTTCACATAATAAATCGCATATTTTCAACTTGCACAAGTAGGCTTGATAATAAAAGAGACGAATCCACATAGCTAAGAAAATAATTCCGACAGATCGAAATGAGTTAGAATATGGAAAGGTCCAATGGTCGGCTTAGAGTTGGTGCACGACGTGCTTTGAAAATGACACTCGATCTTTCGTCCCGTGGCTTGGAAGAAGGAAAGTTGGTTGAGTAGGCGAAGTTATGAACTTCGCCTAAGTCATAGGCGTCGCCCGCATGAATGCTTCATAAGGCGTGCACGGTCCCATCGTCCAAGGCTTGGCATAGCCTTGGTTTGCCCATGAGTTAAGTTGCGTTGAACGGATTGTGACATAAGTCTAGGCACCCAAATGACTTGGTCGTTTGAAGTCGAATGCGTGCACGGCACGTTCCCACGATGCAAGGCTTGACGCAGTCTTTGTTCGTCAAGTTGTTGCAAAGTTAAGTAAGGCAAGGACTATCAAATAGGCGTTCATGAGTTGAATAGTCCCACCATCCCAAGGCCCGTCGTATAAAGTATGATTCAGATGGTAGTGTTGCATAGAACACGATTGGATTAAGGCACGATGCACGGACTTAGCGTTTTATGGCACGGGCTACGGTTTATTCATTGAGTTTGGAAAAAAGGGCAAGAAAGAAGTATGCTCGCGGCTATAGGTCGTCGAGGCGGTCTCAGAAGAAAGAAGTATTGAACTTGGCCCTGAAAGAAATGGTGACACTAGAGGTAGCATGACTGTATGAGACGTCAGTTTGAGTCGAGTCTTGCATGGTCATGGACAACTTGTCGACAAGGTGGATCATTTCCCTGCACGGTAACCCGGCGGCCACGGGACCGTTACGGCCGCGATTGGAAACGAGTAATTAGCTGTGCTGGGCACGGGTTAGGCGAAGACTTGCAGCGGGGCTAGCTACTCGAGATGAAAGGGCACCCATCTAACAAAAGCTAGAGGAGTCCACGATGGCTCTGGGAGTCAGTGACCAATTCATATAGATGAGTCGGCACGGGCGACAATCCGCGTGTATGCCTTTGGATTGAGTTGAGTTGTTGAATGTGTGTACAGTTAGAACACAAATGTTTGGGCCTAAGATTAGCTACAACATAGGCGACGTGCTTTGGCACGAGATGTGGCGTCGAGTCTTAAGTGTTGATATGTGAGTTGTATAAGTTGGGTTTGAGTTGTTCGAATTTAAGTCAGGAATTGCCACAAGGCAAGTCGGTCGAGTGACACTTAGCCCAGAAGTCTTGATTGGGTCAGTTGGTGATCAAAGTAGCATGGGCCGCGAGGCGGCGATGTAGTTTAGTCTTACTGAAATGCGAGGCACGGCCTCAATATGGGTTTATTGTAGCATGGTCACATAAAAAGGAGTCTATCGTGTAGTTGCGTCTCTGATTTTGGGCCGTAAGACAAATAAGACTTGATAGGTTAACGTTGATGTTGCAAGCACGGAATGGTCTAGAGACATAAAATATGCCAAGACGTCAGTCCTAAAAACTGATCCTAAGCGAAGAGTAGAAAGACAATCATAAAGGGGACTATGTTGCACAAAAGTAAATCAAACGTATTAGTTTTGTATGGGTGGGCGAGGAGCTCATTCCACCAGTACAGTTGAGTACTGACACCCATATAGTTTTTATGTGCTGGCACAGATAGAAGCTCGTGGCACGGAGCTCGTTTGGATACGTCGAGGCACGGCGTTCCTTGGCGATTCGAAGCATGCGTCCGCATGGAGTCAAGACTTATACGGGACATAATGTATGGACGTCGCCTTCTAAAGCATCCGCTGGCTCAAGACATGTATTGAGAGATAAGAGAGAGATGAGTGACTTGTAATGTGAGAAGAGTGAGCTTGAGTGACTTGTAATCTTGGCCTTGTGCCCATTGTAATCTTTGATCCAATATCAATAAAGAGCTTCCTTTGAATGACTTGTGTTTTGTTCTTAATTTCTGCTGCTATTATTCAATGTCTCTGCTTGGGACTTCTGTGCGACGATCCCGTCGCAGCCGCTGAAATCGGCCGTTATGGAACCCTCCTTGCACGAGCGCAATCTAGGCTCGTGCGGCATCACGCCTTAGAGAGGACGATCGCTCCTACGGGAGCGGGGCGTGACATAATGGTATCAGAGCACGGCTTTACGTCCTTGGACTATCGATTGAATTCTTTAACTCCGTTGTTTCCGCAAACTTTGAAATGTTGCTTCCGTAAAGTTGATATCGTTGGTGCGCTCTCTCTCAAATGTCCTACGGATGTCCATACAATAAGTCTAACTATTTTGCAAAACATAGGAGAACAGTTTTTGGCAAAACAAAAAGATGGTTCGCGTAAGCACGGTTGGCTAAGTCGGGCTGGGCTTATACACCAAAGTTGCGTCGACCTTAGAAAACTCGAGTGCAGGAATTAAATAGTGTTGAGCAAGAATGAGTTGGACTCAATTGAGTAAATGAGATGACTATCGATAGGGGTGCTATCGAGCGACGACAATATCGGTGCGATATAGATGAGCGTGCTTAGAAATTGAGGAATGGTTCGGACAAAAAATTTGAAGAAGTGGATTTTGATTCGAATGATAGTTGAGAATTTGATAAATGACTTCATCCCTGAGTGTTGTATGCGATAGCCTCAGGGATGTCGATCGATCGATTGAGGATGCGGGGTGTCGGTGAGTCTATCAGCAAGCATTGCGTTATGCAAAGCCTTAGATTGAGTGTCGTTGAACAAGATGTAGTCTTGAAGATTTGGATGAGTTAAACTGAACAACCTAGAAATTGACGCGCACGAGACGTGCACGAGATTGAGGATTGCGCGAGTATGAAACGCAAAAACGATTGAGTAGGTAAAATCGAGTCGAGAAAAAGTTAAGGTGTAGCGAACGGATGACTTGATAAAGAAAATCGATTGGTGGATCGTATATGAAAAGTTAGCACGACGGAAAGATAGCGTGCATGAAAGATTTGATTTTGAAGTTACGCAAATGACTTTGAGGATTGGAATGGATATTGTTAGATGATTTGAGTTAGCAAAGAATGATGTGAATTGAGAAAATACGTTGGTCGATGACTTAAGATGGACAGATGAACAATATGTGAATTTGGTTTGAGGGAATTGATGTTGTGAATGAATCGAGGGATAACGATCGAACTTGAAATTGAATGTCGAGGAGATTATCCAGTCGAACGATGGTATCATTCGCATGACTCAAAATTGGTTGCAAAGGAAGATCGTCAGGTTATGCATATCGTCGATGGTATTGAGGCGTATCAAAGATCGATATGCGATAACTCGGGGGTACTCTGACTTGGCGAATGACGATCGTGCAATTGTTATTGTTCAGTTGGATGCCATACTTAGGATTTTGATTGAGATAAATGTTGGATGAAAATAATTGTGTCTTGAGGGTTACGCGGATAACCACAGCGTCAACATTCTTGTCTTGCGCGAGCGCAACTCCAGCCTCGCACATGCGTTGCGTCGAATTTGGGGCGATTGTTCCGCGTGAGCGCTGACATGGTGATTCATGTCGCAGGAATGATCGAACTCGAAAAATCAGGATGCGACAACTTTGATTGTCTCGACTTGTCGGTTTGATACGAAGAAAAATTTGAGGATGTTAGGACTTACGATTGATGAATGAAATAAACTTGAGGATTGAGTAGGTCCAATCCGTGCATCGAGAATGAATTAGTCTAGACTCGAACAAGAGTTACGTCCCGATGAGGATGATTATCCCGCGAGAGCGTGCGTGGTGATTCATGCCACCATGGATAATCTAACTCGCGTAAGATCGGGGCACAATATATTGTTAAGTCAGATGACCTTGTGATCGATTTCGTGAATTAGGATAAATGACTTAGGGAGTATGGAATGTGAATTATGGTTTAGCGATGAATTGTGTCGTAGCGTGCTTGACTTGGAAGGATTGATAGGCATATTATGTCGAACGTGTTCGAAGAAATAGACTATGCGAAATGGCTTGATGAACGAAGTGATATTGATATGTCAATAAATTGGTTAAAACGTGAGTTATCATAGGATGGCTTTGCTGAATGACTTGGACCCCATACGATAAATGTTGGGATGTGTGTAGGCAATCTATGCTCGAAGTTTAGAAATCGGAGTGATGCGAGCTTGGGTAGAAAACCCCATACTATCAATTTGGTTTGACCTTAGGATGGGGTCAGTGTTGATATTGTTGTTTGGAAACTATAATTTCAATACTGACGGAAAGACATAGCCTAGCGGTTAGGCAGACATCCGAGTGCGAAGTGGTAGGATTTGTGGAGGCACCACTCGCGTGTATCGGTTGACATGCATGTATATCAGGGACGCCCAAATATGTGCACGATCCGACTCGAGTGGTAATGGTGGATTCTCTATCACGAGGTTTGGCTGAAATATATGTATTTTGGGGACGCCTAGAATATATGCACGATCCAACTAAGTGATACATTGAATCAAGTGAGACTAGAGGAATGAAAATGGGTCTAGGATTTTGAAATAGTGTTTCAAAGAAAAGATTGAGGGTAGTACGAGCGTAGCTCGGATTGAGGAAACGCATAGGAGTAGTGCGTGCGGGAGTCCGTGAATGTTGAGTAAAGTGATAAGACGATAAGTATACTCAGTTAGTTTTGAGGACGAAACTTTTTCTGAGTGGTGTATGATGTAGTGCCCCGTCCCACTCAGTCAATCGGAGGAATCGAAACGCCAACGGTGTTCGGACTTAGCCTTACAACGGCTGCTCGAAGACATCGCTCGGTCGAGGCGACCGCTCGCTCAGGTGGGGCAGTTTCGGTAAACTTGTCTCATCTTAGCCTTCACATAATAAATCGCATGTTTTCAACTTGCACAAGTAGGCTTGATAATAAAAGAGAAGAATCCACATAGCTAAGGGAATAATTTCAACAGATCGAAATGAGTTAGAATATGGAAAGGTCCAATGGTCGACTTAGAGTTGGTGCACGATGTGCTTTGAAAATGACACTCGATCCTTTGTCCCGTGGCTTGGAAGAAGGAAAGTTGGTTGAGTAGGCGAAGTTATGAACGTAGCCTAAGTCATAGGCGTCGCCCGCATGAATGCTTCATAAAGCGTGTACGGTCCCATCGTCCAAGGCTTGGCATAGCCTTGGTTTGCCCATGAGTTAAGTTGCGTTGAACGGATTATGACATAAGTCTAGGCACCCAAATGACTTGGTCGTTCGAAGTCGAATGCGTGCACGGCACGTTCCCACGACGTAAGGCTTGACGCAGTCTTTGCTCGTCAAGTTGTTGCAAAGTTAAGTAAGACAAGGACTATCAAATAGGCGTTCGTGAGTTGAATAGTCCCACCATCCCAAGGCCCGTCGTATAAAGTATGATTCGGACGATAGTATTGCGTAGAACACGATTGGCTTTAGGCATGATGCACGGACTTAGCATTTTAAGGCACGGGCTACGGTTGATTCATTGAGTTTGAAAAAAAGGGCAAAAAAGAAGTATGCTCGCGGCTATAGGTCGTCAAGACGGTCTCAGAAGAAAGAAGTATTGAACTTGGCCCTGAAAGAAATGGTGACACTAGAGGTAGCATGACTGTGTGAGACGTCAGTTTGAGTCGAGTCTTGCATGGTCATGGACAACTTGTCGACAAGGTGGGTCGTTTCCTTGTATGGCAACCCGGCGGCCACGGGACCGTTGCGGCCGCGATTGGAAACGAGTAATTAGCTGTGCTGGGCACGGGTTAGACGGGGACTTGCAGCGGGGCTAGCTACTCGTGCTAAAAGGGCACCCGTCTAACAAAAGCTAGAGGAGTCCACGATGGCTCTGGAAGTCAGTGACCAATTCATATAGATGAGTCGGCACGGGCGGCAATCCACGTGTGTGCCTTTGGATTGAGTTGAGTTGTTGAATGTGTGTATAGTTAGAACACAAATATTTGGGCCTAAGAATGGCTACAACATAGGCGACGTGCTTTGGCATGAGATATGGCGTCGAGTCTCAAGTGTTGATATGTGAGTTGTATAAGTTGGGTTTGAGTTGTTCGAGTTTAAGTCAGGAATCGCCGCAAGGCAAGTCGGTCGAGTGACACTTAGCCCAGAAGTCTTGATTGGGTCAGTTGGTGATCAAAGTAGCATGGGCCGCGAGGTGGCGATGTGGTTTAGTCTTACTGAAATGCGAGACACGGCCTCAATATAGATTTTGTAGCACAGTCACATGGAAAAAGGAGTCTATCGTGTAGTTGCGTCTCTGATTTTGGGCCGTAAGAAAAACACGACTTGATAGGTTAACGTTGATGTTGCAAGCACTGGATGGTCTAGAGACACAAAATAGGCCAAGACGTTGGTCCTAAAAACTGATCCTAAGCCAAGAGTAGAAAGACAATCATAAAGGGAACTATGTTGCACAAAAGTAAATCAAACGTGTTGGTTTTGTATGGGTGGGCGAGGAGCTCATTCCACCAGTACAGTTGAGTACTGACACCCACATAGTTTTTATATACAGGCACAGGTAGAAGCTCGTGGCACGGAGCTCGCTTGGATACGTCGAGGCACGGAGTTCCTTGGCGATTCGAAGTGTGCGCCCGCATGGAGTCAAGACTTATATGGGACATAATGTATGGACGTCGCCTTCCAAAGCATCCGCTGGCTCAAGACATGTATTGAGAGATGAGAGAGAGCTGAGTGACTTGTAATGTGAGAAGAGTGAGCTTGAGTGACTTGTAATCTTGGCCTTATGCCCATTGTAATCTTTGATCCAGTATCAATAAAGAGCTTCCTTTGAATGACTTGTGTTTTGTTCTTAATTTCCGCTGCTATTATTCAATGTCTCTGCTTGGGACTTCTGTGCGACGATCCCATCGCAGCCGCTGAAATTGGCTGTTATGGAACCCGTCTTGCACGAGCGCAATCTAGGCTCGTGCGGCATCACGCCTTAGCGATGACGATCGCTCCTACGGAAGCGGGGCGTGACACTTCCTGCCAGATGGTGAACACTAGACGTAATCGTGGCAGCGAGTGGGTTTCTTATTTTGCTCTCCCACTCTATTGTAAATTATTATTTTGAGGGATTTAAATGCCGAGCACGTGTTATCTCGTGTTGAAACTTTAATTTCTGTTTGCCTAAGGCTGTTACATTATTGGCAAATCCTAGGGTTGATCATGTATGACTTAACTCTTGCTAGTCTTCGCATTTTGTATGACTAGCTTTATGATTATCTGAATATGTAATGTTTAGGACACCTTACTTTGTATGTATGATGATCTAACATCTTGTAACATTTATTTGCTTACTTAACACTAAGTTTGTAACATCTTGACCATAGAGACTGATGGCTTGTAGATAAACCCTCATGCATCTAGACAACCGTGACCGTATTACGAGATAGGTTGCACTTCAACGTACATAGCTGGCTGTGTCTGTCCTCCGGTCTCCAGTATTCTGTTTCTGGGGCATGATAACAGGCATTCAAAGATGCGTAGTAATAGAATGCGCCTTTGATATAATTAAGAATCGGTCTACATTTTGGGTAAGAATTTTTTTTAACTTCCTTACACAAATTGGCACTGTAGTTGCTTGTTATATTTTGCATAACTATATGCTTGGAGTTCATCCAAATGAAGAGTTAATTGTCGGTGACACTGATATCGTAAAGGGGGAAGTATATGGTGACAATTTGTTTCAGTATGAAAAGTTCTCTCAAAATAGTCCGACCGTCGAACGGAATGCCAAAATGGCTTGGAAGACATGCATGATGAGATCGCACTGCATTTATGGCATGATTACTCTAATGGACATAGTAGGATAAATGTTAATGAGGGTTTATTTCTTTCATGTATTGTACTTAATACACTATAATGTTTTGTAGTGTTATTGTTACTACTTGTTGCCTTTCATTGCCAATCTTAGGTATTGGTGATACTGTCAGTAAGAAGTATTCAATGTTTGGATTATATGAAGCATAGTTTATGTTTTTTTTCCAATTATATTTTTGGACATCTAAGGTGAGACATCGGACAGCTTTTCAAACTATTGACACTTCCAAACACATTAGCTAACCCTATTGCATCTCCTTAATTAAAGAGGTCACTGAACATGTACTAGTAGTCAAGGGCAAAAAGATTGCCATGATGATTCTTAGTATATGCCACAAAGATTTGAGAACTCAATGTCTGCTCAAATTTGGGGTACTACTGACGATTTCTTGAATTTTAATCCTTTGTTCACGGCGAAGGATCAAATCCATAAGGTAGCCCTATGGAGGAACAAGTCTCTTCTCCTTCGAAGAAGAGAGAAGTAATTAAGAAGTTGGCTAAGGGTAAGCATATTCAAAATAAATGAGGAGCTAGGAGGAGGAACGCCAAATAAACTATGGCATGAAGAACATTCCAAGGAACTACTTAAGATAATCTTCCATGAGGCTGATAATAGGAGGAAGTCTAATAAATTTTTTAGATGATGTTCCTATCAAGAAGTTGCAAGATTGGTTGATAAGAATTAGTTTGGTACTATATATAGCATTGATAAAAATAATGAATCATATGAGATTTTTAAAGGCCAAGTTGTTGTATATTATAAAAGGAAAAGATCTCTCAAGGGCGGGCTGGAATGAATTACCTAAAGTTGGCGAGTTTGGAACAAGAAATCAAAGATCTAAAAAGGTAAATATGTTCCTTACTTGGACCAGCTCGATCCCTTGCTCGATATGTTCCTTATTAGAAGCTAGCTTGTTTGTGTGATTATGTAGATTATAAGTAAGGACCTGCATTCGTGAACAGTTATCCTTGATATTGTACCATCTATACAAGCTTCTTAGGATTGTTGTTATGTCGACATTCTGACACGCTTACCCGTATCATAAATGACACTGGCCTAGTGGTTGAGAAGATGACCGCTAGCACGTCTGATTTTGTTTGATATTTATGATCATGTATGATTTGATCATGTTGTCTCATATCCTTGGTAATATCTAGTTATTTGAAACGATCCATCTAGGAACGATATTTCGATTGTCCATGACTCGGAATATCAAAACATAATTTGCATAGTTAACTAACTAGCACATCACCTAGTACATTGTGGGTGGGTGGGGGGAGGATTCTTACGACCATGCAACCTTGTTGGCCATGCATCACATACTCAATAGCTCAGTGTGGTACCATGGTCTGACTCATACAAGCTTGTTATATGTAAATGATACTGCGGTATCGGCAGACGATATGTTTCACAATATTATGTTATATGTTTTGCTTGGCCAAGCTTGGTATATATAGTGTGTATGATGGAATCCGCAAAGAATTAATTAGTATTTTAGCAAGTCGTGGTCTGATTGGTGATTCTATATATACTTGTTGTCTGATCTTGTTATAATAATTAGTTTTTTTCGGGGATAGTGCGTTGGAACCATACTACCTCACTGTCAATTACTAGTTTACTTACTTCACGTGTGTTCATTTGCTTGCATGTTTGTTACTAGTATAGTAGACTACGAGACATGACATTGTCTTGAGTGTAGTTTTTTTTTCCTCTTGTTATTGTTTGGTGTAGATGTGTTGGTCAAAGTCTCGTAGATGGACTATGAATCATAGTCCAATTTTCATGCTATAAATTCTTATTTCTTATTATAATAGTTTTTATGTTCATTTTGAGATCCCTTTGTCGTACTTGCTACTTGGAGATTAACCCTACTAGTTTTGTATGGTTAGATCTTATAGAAGAGTCATAGAATCTTTCGTCCATATCGTTTGATGCACCATACTAGGAGAAAAATGATGCTTGAGCTAGAGTAGTGCTTTTTCTCCGCCACTCTTAGTATTATCTATTGCATGAATACTTATTATTTTGGACATTTAGTGATCACTTAGCATGTGTTAGCTCATTTAATATTTTGGGAGCATGTTCATGTGTGGCCAATATAATCAGCTAGATTGTGATCATGTACTATTTGTTACTTCTGATAGTACTTTGTTTACTATTAGCATTATGATCATATAAGATATAGCATTTGTGATGCACTCTTAATTTTTATTTTTCTCATATATATCTTTATTATTTGTTGGTGTGGATTGATGGGTTATAGATTAGCATTTTGTCCTTACAGGCATAACTGTGTTGTGGGGTACTAATATACTCATTGATTTGGGATGTTCTAGTTCAATTATTCTTTGTTTTGATGCAAAGTTTAGATATATTGTTATGTGTTTTCATTGTTTCGATTTTTCGGTTTGAAGATTTAAAATTTTGAAATATTGTTTCGGCTTTCGGTTCTTGATCCGAATAATCGAACCGAACAAAAAAATCGATTTTGGGTTCAATAATTTACCAAACTATCTTCAATTTATATATATACTAATATTTTTTCTTACCCTATCTAAGCGTACTCTCTTATTCCATTCTCTGTTGACACTTGTCGTCGCTTCTTTGAACGCTCTTTCCACCCTCAATTTATGTATACTAATATTTTGTAGGTGCTACTATTAGCACTCCTAAAATGTCATTCGGCACTCCTCTTTAATTTTTTAACATTCAAATTTTAAATCTACTCCTGCATTAAATTTGACATTAATTTGTGCATGCATAGAGGGAGGAGTGTAGGATGACATTTTAGGAGTGCCAATAATGTTAATGCATGGACAAATTTGGAATTTGAATGTTAAAAAATTAAATAGGAGTGCCGAATGATATTTTAGGAGTGCTAATAGCAGCACCCTATTTTTTTCACTCTTTGTAATTGTAATAATTTATAAATACAACAATGTCATTTATTTTTGATAATTTGTTATTTAAATTGGCTTATTTGTTAAAATGGAAAAGTCTGATCCATTGATCCATAAAATCGAATAGACTAAAAATCGAACCAAATTAATTCAATTAGTTTTTTTTTTCAAATTTTGTAAAAACATTTTAATTTTTGATTTTTGAACAATAAAATTTACGAACATTTTAATTTGTATATATTAAGTTTGATTTGAACCGAATCTAATCGAACCGTTGCTCACCTCTTAACTAGGGGTGAGTATTCAGTTTATTCGGTTCCAACCGAACCGAATAACCGAAAATCGAATTGGACCGAAACCGAATAAACAAAACCGAAACCGAACCGAATTGGTCAATAACCAAACCGAACCGAATTAAATCGGTTCGATTTTCGGTTTATTCGAATTTTGGGTTTATTTGTATTTTTTTGTTAATATATATAATAACTAAATATACCTAGATATATTTATTATATACCTATAGTATATATCTATATATATATAGTATATACCTCTATATATATATATATATATATATATATATATATATATATATATATATATATATATAAACTAAATTTTTTTATTCGGTTTTCGGTTTTGGACTGAAATCGAAACCGAAAACCGAAACCGAAACCGAAACCGAATAAGAAAATTTAGTATTTTAAAAACCGAAATCGAACCGATTCTCTTATTCGGTTCGGTTCGGTTCGATTCGATTTTCGGTTCAAAACCGAATAATGCTCACCCCTACTCATAACTATATTTGTCGTGCATGTGCTAGATGTATACAATGAAGTTTCCACTTTCATGCTTCTATGCACCGTCGAACCAAACGTGCTCTGAAGACATTTTTGCTTTTTCTCCATTCTTCTTTAAAAGCAACTTATATAGACATGACACTTGAGATTGAGATTCCATTCTTACTGGACAAATATCTAACATATTGATATCAAAGTATTCAATAATAAACATTAAAAAAAATATACTAAGTTTACTATCAAATATTTATGCTTTTATTACAACCAACACTCGCTTCATGCTAACATAGTTCAACTCGGTTCCATCCGGTCCCACTCGGTCCCCCATTTCTCCAATCAATGGATGCCACATAGACGGTTGTAAAACTTAAAATTATTTGTAAGCATAGCATTTTCCTACGCATAAATATGTTGGACAAATTGTATTCTTTATTTTGTCTTAGATTTAATTGCAACTTGATAGCTTCAACTATATGTATTTTTCAACATAATATTCTGAACTTTTTTACTCAACAACTTAATACCATCACCTATTAAATATTTTCAACTTCATATTCTCAAATTAAGAAAATATCAAAATATCCTTACCACCCCTGTCCAACCCTACATCTGCCGCACCTCCCCCCCCCCCTCCAACACCATGTCCCCCTCCCCCCACGGCCCCCGTTCCCAACCCCTCCCCTCTCTTTTTCCGTGCACGCAATCGATGAAACGACAACAATGGAGGCACCGTGGAGAGAGGGTGGGGCGGTGGTGCAGTCGGGGGAGGGAGGGAGCAGATCAACAAGGGGTGGGGTGGCGGGCAGGGGCGGGGGCGCCCGGAGGTGTAGGGGAGGGCGGGGGGTTAGGGAGAACAAAGATATTATTGTCATTTTTTCAGGATACTATGTTGTTCAAAAAAAATTTAGGATATCAAGCTAAAAAATTGACATAGTCAAAGACTTTCTACTGAGTTTAGTCGGTGCAATGCAGTGGGGAGGGTAAAACAAGTCGAAATGGAGGGTCGATAGCAAGTATTCTGGTCCTGGCAGTGGACACTTGTGTTCTCCTTACGTGTATTTTGGTTTTTGTTAAAATGTAAGTGGCCTAGTGTCAGTGATAGAACCAATTCACTGCATACCTTCTTATCAGCACCTAAAGAGTAAGGAAATAAATCCCTCTCTCGTCGACCCACAGCCGGACTGCAGTGACTCTGTTCGATGAAGAGTCTAATCTTATGTGTATAATATTTGTCGACGTTTCAGAGAGAGAGAGAGAGAGAGAGAAAAGTGGGATTGTATTGTTTAGAGCAACAATAGTAAGGCCCGTCCCAATTTCTAAATTCATTCAAAATATAGGAGTTTATTGTGTAGAATAAGTAAAATTTAATTAAAAAAATTGCATATAAAGTACTGAAGTTTTTTTTAATTAGGTAAAAGACACAAAATTTAGAGTATTTGTAAAGACAATCCCAAAGCGTTGTTTTAAAGGACGTATTTTTTGCAATTTATTTCCTTTTAGAGAACGTAAATTTTGCATATTATTTTGGTTTTTTTTTTTCCGAAAAAATAGTGTTTCAGGAACATAAAAAATTTATAAAAAAATTGTCAGTAAAAGTCCAATTTTGTCAATAAATTTCGTCACTAAAAGTCTAGGTTTGTCACTGAAAATCCAATTTCATCACTGAAAGACAAATTCGTCACTTCCAATCGAGATAAATTTTTTTAAAATTTTACGCCCTTTAAAAGAGCGTAAACTGCACAAAAGAAAAGAAAGAAAGAAAAGTTTATGCCATTTGAAAATGTGTAAATCATAAAAAAATTTAAAAATATGCCCTTTAAAACTATATTTTGGGGCTGTTTTTACAAATACTCTAAATTTTGTGCTTTTTATGCAATTGAAGATAACTTCAATGATTTTCATGCAATTTAATGAGGTTTAATTAGAGTCCTATGATAATTCTGTCACAGTTACATGAGGCATGAGAATTTTTACATTTAGAATTTAGGAATTCAGACTCAATTTAAAATCCTATTTTCTAGATTTTAGATTATTTTTTGACTACATAATTTTTTTAACTTTTGTCTTCAAAAATTATTTTATGTTAATTTTTTTATACAATAATGCTAAGTCTACTACCAAATCCTTACAACCACTCACTCATTTGCTGACATGTGGGCCATGGTCCACATGTCAGCAATGGATGAAGGTTGTAAGAGGGTTGCATGGCCCACATGTCAGCAGTGGGTAAAAGTTGTAAGAGGGTTGTAAGGATTTAGTTGTAACTGTAGCATTACTCTTTTTTATATACTATTTTTATAAGAATTTAGTCTATTTTAAATTTATTTTTTATTATAAATTCGGACTTCAAATGTATTTTTGACTTGAGCTCCATCTGTGCGTGTCGCTGTCACATTGTAAATGTCGCTATCACAGAGCGTCCGGATTGGATCTTTTGGCGCTACCGAATATTTTTACGGAGGAGAGCGAGAGAGAGAGAGGGGGAATGGATTCTTCATTTGTGACAAGTGATTGATGATGAATGGGATGGCTACTGCTCCTCTCCCAACACGCCCCGCGCGAATCGCGCTGGAAGCTCAGAGCTCCCCGCAGAGTCTGTACGTACTACGTTTGTCTGACACTACCCTCCTCGATCTGTTCTCTTATGTACAGGTGGGACCCCCAGGTAGGGTCGTTCGGAAGGATATTCAAGTGGTAGCTGGCAATGTTTTAAAAAATCCGACCTATCATCCAACCGATTTTTTTGGTACAGATGGAACTGGGTTCATGATTCAATCGAAATTCAAACAAATTTGGTTCGATTTGGTTCAAATAGATAGACATCCATATTTACTACTTAGTTTGATTTAATTTTCTTCTTAGTATGTTGGTTTGGTTTAATTTTACATTAATAAGGTTTATCAAAATCAAACCAAAAACTAAATGATATGAATTTCACAAGATAATTGTTCTTTTATTATTTTTTTTTAAATTAAAATTAGCCGTTCAATTGTGAATCGGTTCGGCTGGTTCACCGGTTGAACTCCAGTTTTGGAAGAAAAAACCTACGTTTATATAAAAGATCCAATTTTAGTCGAACCAGACCAATTTTTTGGGCATAAATCGGTTGGACCCGGTCCAACACCGGTCCGGCCCGGTTCTTACAATACTGGTAGCTAAGGACTTGCTGGTGACAAGCTGCTATTGTTATTAAAAAAAAAATCCTTTTTTAAACAAAATAACAAACCGAGAACATAAAATTAGTATTATCGATTTTGGAAGATGAGTCGTGTAAGAAACAGTACAGATTTTCTTGAAACTCTTCTAGATGTTAAACCTCCTTCTATAATTTTTTGTCACTGTACACAGTTCTGAGATAACAATCCGAACTTAATTTTTGATCAGAGTGAAAGAAAAAAAAAAAGAACATTTGAAAAAGGAGATCTAGAGACAAATTTCTTTATTGATGCCAGTAACAAACCTCTACAAAAAAGACCTATTATATATAGGCATAGCTAATAACCCATAATATTAATAGACTAACAAAAATAATGATGTTATCGGGCTGAAATTTAATAGCCTTTAAGGAATAACACTACCAAAATATGACAAATTTGCGTCGTCAACACCAAACGTCGTTAAATTCTACAAATTTATCGACGCAAAAAAAACCGTCGTGATACATCGCTGATGGTGACGAATAGCAAATACTGATGCCGATAGGAGTCGCTGAATGTCGCTATTTTTTTTTATTAACAACGACATTTAGCGACATCGTTAATCAATTGATATCAGCAATCGACAATTCACTTTCCCCCTAAATTTTTTCCTTTTAAAATTTTTAGTTTTCCCCTATTCCCCCCCTCCCCCACGCTTCCCCTCCTGCCCTTCCTCTCTGACGCTTCCCCTCTGGCACCCTAACTATATCTTTCATCATTCATTATTGGCAGATTCTTCTAGTACCACAAATTATTGAAGTCCATAAATGTCATATCCCGGAACCAGAATACTGGAGACTGGGGACGGGACCAAGCTAGCTACAAATACCAGAGTACTCCACTACACAGAGATATGATCACGACTGTAAAGACGTGGGTTACAACTATAAAGCAACACTCAATCGTAGGTCAAGCAATCTTAGGTATCTCAATCATAAGCAAATAAATAAAGTACAAGAAGTATGATCATCGGACATATAAAACAGTAAAGCATCCCAAACTATAATATATAAATGACCATGAAGCTAGTAATACAAATAAAGAACTAATAAGAGTGTAAGTCATACATGATCAACTTTAACTATAGTCTAGAATAGCACAAATTATGTTTGTGTTTGTAGGCTAAATTTTATGGTCCAAAACACGAACTAAACACATGTTCGGTAGCTAAAGAAAAAATATATGTACAGATACTAGTGGATAAATGAAGGAAAAATCCACTTAGGTACTCTGGTGCTCCGGGTAGTCAAGAGTAAGAGGTACAAAAGATCCTTTGGTTTCGCCACCAGATCTAGCTAAATAAAACCAGTAGAATCAAACCCCAAATAGCAAGTACAACAAAGGAAGCCAACTAATAAACTAAAACCAACATGTAAACATAATAAAGGCTGAAGGAAAGACGATAAGTACAATCATGAATAAAGTAAAGGTACCACAAAACATGTATGGAATCTGAAAACATAAGAGCAAACTGGAAACAAGTAAGCATGTACAGGATCATGAAAAGTAAACTAGAATAGCATGTGAGTACATAATATATAGGGCGACGAATAATTAGAGAACATAGGGGCTACTCTGGATCCAATCCATAACCCTTTACCAAATAAGGACGGGGATGGATACTGTTTCCTGAACAACACTTAGCCTCTAATAATTCACTGTCATAAGTAAATCATAAGCAAGACAAGACAGAAATACGAGTAGACATGACTAGATAAGACATGAACTTGATTCCATCCATCAATCATGACCAAGCAATTAGTATGACTTGATACATTAGCTCAATAGGGTTATCGTAATCCTAATTACAAACATATGCAGTTTAAGAATTTTTTATCAGTTACATGCCATGCAATCTTTCCAAATCCAGACCCTGGAATAGTACTTAAATATATAGCAGATGGACCAACCAAGAGATGTGAATCCTAAAGAAGTAAGACCCACACTACGGTGAACTAATAACAATATAGTTTGTCCCACTCTATGATGTGCTAGAAATGTGCTGCTCACGATCGAGGGCTCCAAATCCATTGTGTCGAACTAAATAAAGGGTATGCAAGTAACTGATAAATCTCCCCTCCTAATATATCTAGGTAATAAAGCTAGTTGTTTAATCATTGACATTTTCATCCAGGATTAAGGGTGTGGCATCCCGTAGAATCCATCGTAAACATGATACTCCCCTCGGGGATATGTAAGTCTGGACAAGACAAGAGAACAAGATAAGGTATACTATGACAAGCCATAACAAAAAATACAGAAAAGTGGAAACATGAGTCATGAGTGCGCTACGACGAGCCACTATCAAACAATATTGTACAATACAAGAATCATGAGTGTACTACAACGAGCCATATCAAGCAATATTGGATAATACATGAATTATCATATATATATATATATATATATATATATATATATATATATATATATATATTGTTTTTTTGTTTTTGTTGTTGTTTTTTTTTTGGGAAGGTAACTGCTTTATAAAGAATAAATAATAAAGATTTTACAAACTCACCACTCCTGACCCAACCTAGCAAGAGAACATAGCACCATTGCTACAAACCAGTCAACAGAACAAACAAAACGCAAAGTTCCTACTGCTAATCCGGAGCCAAATGCTTGATATCATCCTCAATGCTACACTTGAGGCCTTCAACCGAGTTCTCCAATCCTTCAAAGACTCTTCTGTTCTTTTCTCTCCAAATGTGCCAGACTGCACAGAGTAACCGCAGCCTCATGATTAAAACCCACCTCGAGCCATTGTTCTTGCACTTATCTATCACTTCAACGATCCCAGCCAGGTTGAGACTATCGCTGTGTCTGAGCCCCAAGAAGTTACACTGACCCTTCCACACGCCAAGGCTAAAAGCACATCTGAAGAAGACGTGATCATGCGTCTCAGAGTCAGTCTTACAGAGAGGACATAGGAGATCCGTGATTTGAACCCCGAAAGCGCGCAGTCTATCCCTGGTAAGAAGCCTATATTTCAGGGCTTTGTACATATAATACCTGAACTTGGGAGCAGCCTCGTTAAGCCAGATGAGTTGAACCATTTCGTCTTGGGATGAGTAGGCATGCAGTCCTCGTAGGCGAGCTTGTGGAAGAATGCCCCCGTGTCGGAGCCCATCCAAATCCAGTGATCAGACCCAAGGTTCCCCTCAATAGGGATTGAGAGGATAAGTCTGGACCATCTGCTAACACAAGACTCGGCCGGAATCATCCATGATCCGTTCCTAATTGTAATGCTTGTGGTTCGTATTACGTATTTCTGGAATACGTGTACGTATTTTATTCTGTATTTGCATGATTCCTTGTTAGCTTATATCTTGGCTTGGTTCGGCTTAGCTCGGTTTTCTTTGGTTCAATATGAACCAATGTGAACCCCCTACCTACCACCACCATTGTATTTATTAATCCATCTCTCTATTCTCTCTCTTCATTAATCATCTTCTTCTTTTCCATTACTCCCTACCTACCAGAGAGAGAAGAGAGAGGTCTAGGCAAGTGCAACTTGCTTCATGGAGGAACTCTGATTTTATTGCTCCATTCTCTTCTTTACTACATTCTAAAGTACTTTAGTATTTGACATTTCTCATTTCCATGGCTGGATTCTTGTAGATCTAAGTTTATTTCATTTTCAGATTGCTTGGGTTTTGATCTATTTAATCCTGCTATTTCTGAGTTTTGATGGTTCCATGTTGTAGAGAATCTCGTTCTACCCCATTTTGACCTATATAAGTTCGGATTTGGGCTCCAGATAAAGATTTTATGGAGCTTGGAAGCTTGGGTTCATGGTGTTCTTCTTCTCTGAAATTTGGGGAAGAAGAACAGTGCTTGACTTGACCGCATGATAATTCATGCGGCAAGTGATTTAGCCGCATGACACTTTCAGCCACAGGGACTGAGTCTCATTCTTAAACCGCATGAGGCCCTTGCTTTCCAGCCGCATAAGTCTGCCTTCATCCTTGGTCGCATGAATATGAATTGAACCTGACCGCATGAGTCCTCAGTTCCTTCTTGCCGCATGGAGTCCCACTTGCCTTCAGCCGCATATGCGCCTATCTTCTTGAGCCGCATGAACTCTAGTACTTGCGGACCGCATAGGCTTGGTTCCCTGCTAGCTGCATGTGCCCCTACCCCGAGAGCCGCATGAGTCCAATTCATCCTGGCCGCATGGAGCCTTCCTTCCTGCTTGCCGCATGGGAGCTAGTCCTACTCCCAGTCGCATAGGTTCCTGCCCCTTCTGCCGCATATGTACCTTTCACTCTCAGCCGCATAAGCAGCCATGTTGACTTAACCGCATGCGCCTCCTTCTATACCCAGTCGCATGAACTCCACACTTCCGCTGGCCGCATGAGGCCCAACGTCTTGGAGCCGCATGCGCCCTTGCACTTCCAGCTGCATGCGCCCCCCTTGTCTTGGCCGCATGTGATTCAGTGACCCTGGCCGCATGCGCCCTCCTAATTGGGCCGCATGATCCTACCCTTTCCTGACCGCATATGCTTTAGCCGCATGGCTCTTCTATAGCCCTGAATATTAATATTTTATTAGATATTTTACGTCCATTTTATATCCTTACGTCTTTTGTCGTGAACTTGATAATCATGGATTTGTTTAATATGTATGGAAATGATACCTGACATGACCTGATAGTGATTCGTAGTGGTGCACTCTTGACAAGAAAATCTGACATGACATGACAGTGGCCCGCCGTGGTGCACTCCTGACAAGTACACTTGACATGATAACCTGACATGATATATCTTAAGAAGCTGTTGCGACGGCTACCTGACATGACATGACCTGTATAATAACATGGACACCGTGGGCGATTGTGCTTGTACAAATAAACTAGTCCTGTCTTGCATCATGTCTAGGGAGGGAGCTCCTGAGTACCACGGTCAGGAGTACCTATTGAAATGGACTAAGGTTAATAACTAGATTAACGCATTAGTCATGAAGAGATTTCCCAGCTACAGGCAATCCCGTTACCTGGGCGCGCTTGGGATCTGTAGCCTGCCGTCGAGTAGGGCACATTTCCAGCACACTGTCATGTGTTGCACCTTTCAAGCCACTTAAGGGTACATGCGTTTCCTGGACGGTGTACCCACTTGAATTCAACCCCTAATTTCGACCTGGGTAACCTGGATGGTCTGCAGGGCTTGTGGCTGTAGAATAATCTCACTGCATCTTGTTAGTAATTAGGTTTGTGACAACCCTAGTTAGTTAAAGTATCAAGCCGTAATTCTTGCTTGGCCGTGAAATGATTGGATGGAGTCTAACCAGTCTAGTCTTGTCCTGATCCTGTTCCAGATTATTGAATAACCAGAATGCTTGTATTTATTTTACCGATAAATGGTGAGAAACCAAGCTCCGTTCAGACGAAGGGTTACAACCCCGGTCCTTGTTTGGTTTACGGGTTGTAACCTGGTTATCTGAATAGTTCCATGGTTATCTCGTCGTATATCATCCTGATGTGTTTTCTTTATTTCCAGTTCTTACTTTTATTTATATCTTGTGCTGATTGCTGGTTTTAGTTCCTAAGTGAAGCTTCCTTTGTGGCACTTGCTCTTTCTGGGATCTGACCCAGCTGGTTTTGTATGGCCAGATTTCGGAGCAGCTCCAGAGGATCTACCGGCCTTCCAGCCAGATGGTGACCACTAGACGTAACCCGGGCAACGAGTGGGTTTATTTTGCTCTCCCACTTTATTGTAAAAATATTCTTTTGAGGCGTTTAGCCGACGAGCACCTGTTTAGCTCGATTGTATTTACTTACTGTCTGCCTACGGGCTGTAACATGATTGACAGATCCTAGGGTTGATCATGTATGACTAAACTCTTGCTAGTCCTCACATTTTGTAACGACTAGCTCCATGATCAGCTGAATATGTAATATTTGGGACGCCTTATTATTGTATATTTAATGATCATACATCTTGTAACTTTTACTTACTTGCTTGTGATTGAGACAATAGGCTTGTTCATGACCTTAAGAGACTGCTGGCTTATAGATAAACCCTCATGTATCTAGACAGCCGTGACCGTATAGCGAGATGGAATCCATTTCAATATACGTAGCTGGCTATGTCTGCCCCCGCTCTCCAGTATTCTGGTTCTGGGGCGTGACATGGTTTAAGTGGTGGCCCATGCAGGTCTTGTAAATCAAGATATGTGAGGGTTTACCGAATTGATATCTCAATCAGTATTCGTCCTTGATCTCTGCTCGTATCTTCTGAATCCCTGGATTCTTGTCCTGATCATATGCTTGTATCGTTGCTCTATCCTGGTCCTTCCTTATTGTTCCCTATGTCGTCTTCTTCAGCGGCATTGTTCGTGGTCCTACCGATCAGCAAGGCGGAGCACCTCCCGTGGACCAGCAGCAACCCGGAGATCAAGTCCAGCACTCCGGAGTAGCCTCCAAAGTCGAGCCTATTGGAGAAGAGCCCCCAGTTCAGGCAGTTCAGCCTGCCGAACCTGATGATGGCACATTAGTAGGACTTGTCAGGACCTTGATAGCTTCCCAAGATCGTCGTGGAGATGCCTTGCAACAAGCAGTGGCGGATGCTTTGACCAGAGGCGGTCATCAGGGTAACAGCGCGGCCAACAGCTTCAAGCGCTTGAACCCTCCATTCTTCGACGGTAGTGAAGATGCTATCGCGGCAGATGCACGACTTCAGGACACAGAAGTGATTCTCGACGCAGCCAAGACTCCAGAGAATGAGAAGGTAGCCGTGGTGCGCCTGCAATTGTTAGATCTTGCTCGTAGCTGGTGGGCGGCGCAGGTCGTTGGGTTAGTGGCACCCATTGCTTGGGCAGTGTTCAGAGAGAGATTTCAGGCCAAGTATTTTGATGCTGTAGCTCGGTACGACCTACAGACCAGGTTCACCAATCTGAAGCAAGGAGGCAGGACGGTCGACGGATATACGGCCGAGTTTTCCAGACTCAGTCGGTTTGCTCCCACCTTGGTGGCAACCGAGTATGATAGAGCCCAGCGATTCCAGCAGGGGCTTCACCTAGAGATCTTGTTGGCAGTTGAGCAGTTTGAGCATCAGACTTTTGATGCAGTCTTGAGAGCAGCCCGGAGGCATGAGTATACCTCCCAGAGGGTTATGGATAGGGTCGGAGGTCGGAAGAGATCTCACGGCCAGATGAATCAGTCTTCAGCACCAGCCCCGACAGCCAGGGCTTTGACTATTGGAGCTCCGAGGCGAGCGGCCTCAGTAACGTCGGTTCAACATTCAACTCCGACGTACCCTCGGCAGCAGTAGAAGCAGAAACAATCTTCCGCAGTGGATTGTTCTCATTGTGGGAAGCCTGGCCATGTGGTGGCAGAATGTCGCAGGGCGCAGGGATTGTGTCTGGCCTGTGGAGCACCAGACCATAGGGTTGGATCCTGTCCGAATAGGGGTGGTTCGTCATCGTCCAACCTTTCTAGCTCTTCGGTGAGAGGACCAGCTCCGGTCCAGCAGCAGCAGCAGTACCCATTGTCGAGGCCCTTGCCGCCTCAGTCCCAGATATTCCAGCAGCAGATCCCCCAGCAGCATGCACAAGCCCAAGCCTTGAGTCAGAATAGGCAGCAAGGATTCCAGCAGAGGGGACCAGCACCCCGAGGGCACGGTCAGGCTATGGTGATGACCGCAGAGGAAGGATTGGCACCGGGAGAGGTAATGGCAGGTACTATTCTCGTCAATTCCTTTCCAGCTTCAGCTTGATTTGATTCTGGTGCATCGTATTCTTTTATGTCTGCACGATTCGCGACACGGATAGGATTGGAGCCTGAGTCATTATCAGTAAGGCTTAATATACTTACTGGTAACGGACTTGTGGGAGTAGATAGAGTGTTTTCCTCGTGTCGGATCGTAGTTAGCGGTAGAGAATTTTCCGCTAGATTGATAGAGTTCCCGATGGCCGATTATGATGTGGTCCTAGGGATGGATTGGTTGAGGAACCAGTATGCTAGGATAGACTGCCACATTGGCAGGATTGTTTTTAGCATTCCAAGCGAGCCAGAGTTTTCATTTTCCAGGGGCACAGTTGAGCCTTCTCCTCCAGTATTGCGGATGGCAGTAGCAGCAGTTCAGTTGCCCAGGATAGTGGATGAGTTCCCAGATGTTTTTCCAGAGGAGCTTCTAGTTATGCCACCAGAGAGGAAGATCGAGTTCACTATAGACTTGATTCCCGGAACAGCCCCAGTGTCAGAGAGAGTCTACAGGATGGCACCGTCAGAGTTGGAAATATTGTACAAGATGATTGAAGAACTCAGAACCAAGGGATTTATTCGTGCTAGTGGATCGCCTTGGGGAGCCCCGATGCTTCTTGTGAAAAAGAAGGATGGTACGTCCAGGTTATGTGTTGATTATCGTACCTTGAACTCAGTGACAATCAAGAACAGATACCCTCTTCCGAGGATAGATGACTTGTTTGATCAACTCAAGGGGGCTTCAGTATTCTCGAAGATCGACTTGCGCTCAGGATATTATCAGATCAGAGTCAGAGAGCAGGACATCCCGAAGACAGCTTTTAGATCGAGATATGGGCATTGGAGTTCCTTGTTATGCCTTTTGGAGCAACCAATGCGCCGGCAGTATTCATGGACCTCATGAATCGCATCTTCATGCCTTACTTGGATCAGTTTGTGATCGTGTTCTTGGATGACATCCTGGTCTACAGCAAGAGTGAGGTGGAGCATGAGCAGCATCTCCGTATAGTTCTTCAGACTCTCAGGGAGCACCAGCTGTATGCCAAGTTCAGTAAATGCGAGTTCTGGCTCGACCGTATTTCGTACTTGGGTCATATCATCACCAAAGGAGGAGTAGAAGTGGATCCCCAGAAGATTGTAGCTATTGAGTCATGGCCAGTACCCAGCACCGTTGCAGAAGTTCGTAGTTTCCTTGGATTGGCTGGCTATTACCGGCGATTTGTTTCAGACTTTGCTCGGATTTCAGCGCCATTGACCCAGTTGACCCGTAAGGATGCGCAGTTTGCTTGGACGGCAGAGTGTCAGAGTTCTTTTGAGCAGTTGAAGCGAGGATTGATAACAGCTCCTATTCTTACGCTTCCAGATGGAACCGGAGGATTCTCAGTATATTGTGATGCTTCAGGTAGAGGCTTAGGATGTGTTCTGATGCAGCATGGGAAGGTAATAGCTTATGCGTCATGACAACTTCGTGATCATGAGAGGAATTACCCAACCCATGACTTGGAGCTGGCAGCAGTGGTGTTTGCACTTAAGTTGTGGAGGCACTACTTGTACGGAGATAGGGTGAAGATTTTCATCGACCACAAGAGCCTGAAGTATGTTTTCATCCAGAAGGATCTTAACATGCGTCAGAGGAGGTGGCTGGAGCTTCTTGGGGATTATGAGGTCAGCTTGCAGTATCATCCTGGGAAGGCCAATGTCGTAGCAGATGCGTTGAGCAGGAGAGTCGGAGCTTATTTCCTAACAGCGCAACCAGAGCTGTTAGCAGATCTTCAGAAGATGGGTATAGAAGTTGTTCTCCCTTCCAGTGTGGCGTTGATGGCCAGCATGCAAGTTCAGTCCACTATAGTCGAGAGGATCCGGATGGCGCAGTCAGCAGATTCCAAGCTTCAGCGACTCAGAGCAGAGTGTGAAGCAGGACGAAGACCAGAGTTATGTATTCATGAGGACGGTACACTTCAACATGGGAAGCATCTTTGTGTACCCAGCGGAGATATCAGGCAGGAGATCATGTCAGAGGCATATAGTTCTCAGTATTCCATCCATCCTGGCAGTACGAAGATGTACCGTGATATCCGACAGCATTTCTGGTGGAATGGCATGAAGCGGGAGATAGCTCGGTTTGTCTCTCGGTATTTGGTTTGCCAACAAGTTAAAGCCGAACATCAGAGACCGGCTGGATTTCTTCAGCCCTTACCGATTCCAGAATGGAAGTGGGAGCATGTGACCATGGATTTCGTGACTGGATTACCTAGATCCCCAGCTAGTAGAGATGCTATTTGGGTCATTGTGGATAGGCTTACCAAGGTAGCGCACTTTCTCTCGTTCAGAGTTGGTCAGTCGATGGCACAGCTAGCGGAGATGTACCTCAGGCAGATTGTCAGGTTGTACGGAGTGCCAGTCAGTATCACATCGGACCGAGATTCAAGGTTTATGTCGCACTTTTGGCGTAGCTTGTAAGAGAGTTTGGGGACTCGCCTCCAGTTCAGTTTAGCGTATCATCCGCAGACAGATGGTCAGTTGGAGCGTACGATCCAGACTCTTGAAGACATGTTGCGGTCTTGCACACTTGACTTCGGTGGTTCATGGGAAGATCACTTGCACCTGGTAGAATTCTCGTACAATAACAGTTTCCAGGCCAGTATCCAGATGGCACCGTTCGAGGCACTGTATGGTAGGAAGTTTAGATCCCCGCTAGCCTGGGATGATGTTGGAGAGAGACAAATGCTTGGTCCAGAAATGATCGCTCAGACAGTCGAAGTGGTCAGGAGAGTCAGAGATCATCTTCGAGTTGCCCAAGATCGCCAGCGCCATTGGGCCGATTCTCATCGGCGCCCTCTCGAGTTTTCGGTCGGCGATCATGTATTCCTGAGGATTTCGCCTAACCGTGGCGTCATTCGTTTCGGCGTACGGGGCAAGCTTAGTCCTAGGTATATAGGACCGTTTGACATTCTGGAGCGAGTAGGAGATGTGTCCTATCGTCTCGCTCTTCCGCCGTCACTAAGCGAGGTGCATGACGTGTTCCATGTATCCCAATTACGACGGTATATCCCGGATCCGAGCCACATCCTGGATCATTCGGAATTGGTTGTTGGTACCAACCTTTCGTATGAGGAGAGGCCCGTGTCTATATTGGACCGGAGAGAGAAGATCCTCAAGAACAAGACTATCAAGTTAGTCCGAGTTGGTTGGGGTCATCACTCTTTGGGGGAGTCAACGTGGGAGCGTGAGGATGATATCCGATCGCGATATCCCGACTTGTTTGACTCGTGAGGTATAATATCTTTCTTATGCCTCATACTTTCGATTCCTTGCTTGCATGATTGATTGTCTGCCTAGTTATAGCTTGCATGTGATTAATGTAGCTTGTCATTACTCCTCTAGCCTCTTGATTAAATTCCGAGGACGGAATTCTTTTAAGGTGGGTAGAGTTGTAATGCTTGTGGTCCGTATTACGTATTTCTGGAATACGTGTACGTATTTTATTCTGTATTTGCATGATTCCTTGTTAGCTTATATCTTGGCTTGGTTCGGCTTGGCTCGGTTTTCTTTGGTTCAATATGAACCAATGTGAACCCCCTACCTACCACCACCATTGTATTTATTAATCTATCTCTCTATTCTCTCTCTTCATTAATCATCTTCTTCTTTCCCATTACTCCCTACCTACCAGAGAGAGAAGAGAGAGGTCTAGGCAAGTGCAACTTGCTTCATGGAGGAACTCTAATTTTATTGCTCCATTCTCTTCTTTACTACATTCTAAAGCACTTTAGTATTTGACATTTCTCATTTCCATGGCTGGATTCTTGTAGATCTAAGTTTATTTCATTTTCAGATTTCTTGGGTTTTGATCTATTTAATCCTGCTATTTCTGAGTTTTGATGGTTCCATGTTGTAGAGAATCTCGTTCTACCCTATTTTGACCTATGGAAGTTCGGATTTGGGCTCCAGATGAAGATTTTATGGAGCTTGGAAGCTTGGGTTCATGGTGTTCTTCTTCTCTGAAATTTGGAGAAGAAGAACAGTGCTTGACTTGACCGCATGATAATTCATGCGACAAGTGATTTAGCCGCATGACACTTTCAGCCGCAGGGACTGAGTCTCATTCTTAAACCGCATGAGGCCCTTGCTTCCCAGCCGCATAAGTCTGCCTTCATCCTTGGCCGCATGAATATGAATTGAACCTGACCGCATGAGTCCTCAGTTCCTTCTTGCCGTATGGAGTCCCACTTGCCTTCAGCCGCATATGCGCCTATCTCCTTGAGCCGCATGAACTCTAGTACTTGCGGACCGCATAGGCTTGGTTCCCTGCTAGCTGTATGTGCCCCTACCCCGAGAGCCGCATGAGTCCAATTCATCCTGGCCGCATGGAGCCTTCCTTCCTGCTTGCCGCATGGGAGCTAGTCCTACTCCCAGTCGCATAGGTTCCTGTCCCTTCTGCCGCATATGTACCTTTCACTCTCAGCCGCATAAGCAGCCATGTTGACTTAACCGCATGCGCCTCCTTCTATACCCAGTCGCATGAACTCCACACTTCCGCTGGCCGCATGAGGCCCAACGTCTTGGAGCCGCATGCGCCCTTGTACTTCCAGCTGCATGCGCCCCCCTTGTCTTGGCCGCATATGATTCAGTGACCCTGGCCGCATGCGCCCTCCTAATTGGGCCGCATGATCCTACCCTTTCCTGACCGCATATGCTTTAGCCGCATGGCTCTTCTATAGCCCTGAATATTGATATTTTATTAGATATTTTACGTCCATTTTATATCCTTACGCCTTTTGTCGTGAACTTGATAATCATGGATTTGTTTAATATGTATGGAAATGATACCTGACATGACCTGATAGTAACCAGTAGTGGTACACTCTTGACAAGAAAACCTGACATGACATGACAGTGGCCCGCCGTGGCGTACTCCTGACAAGTACACTTGACATGATAACCTGACATGATATATCTTGAGAAGCTGTTACGACGGCTACCTGACATGACATGACCTGTATAATAACATGGACACCGTAGGCGATTGTGCTTGTACAAATAAACCAGTCCTGTCTTGCATCATGTCTAGGGAGGGAGCTCCTGAGTACCACGGTCAGGAGTACCTATTGAAATGGACTAAGGTTAATAACTAGATTAACGCATTAGTCATGAAGAGATTTCCCAGCTACAGGCAATCCCGTTACCTGGGCGCGCTTGGGATCTGTAGCCTGCCGTCGAGTAGGGCACATTTCCAGCACACTGTCATGTGTTGCACCTTTCAAGCCACTTAAGGGTACATGCGTTTCCTGGACGGTGTACCCACTTGAATTCAACCCCTAATTTCGACCTGGATAACCTGGATGGTCTGCAGGGCTTGTGGCTGTGGAATAATCTCACTGCATCTTGTTAGTAATTAGGCTTGTGACAACCCTAGTTAGTTAAAGTATCAAGCCGTAGTTCTTGCTTGGCCGTAAAATGATTGGATGGAGTCTAACCAGTCTAGTCTTGTCCTGATCCTGTTCCAGATTATTGAATGACCAGAAAGCTTGTATTTATTTTACCGATAAATGGTGAGAAACCAAGCTCCGTTCAGACGAAGGGTTACAACCCCGGTTCTTGTTTGGTTTACGGGTTGTAACCTGGTTATCTGAATAGTTCCATGGTTATCTCGTCGTATATCATCCTGATGTATTTTCTTTATTTCCAGTTCTTACTTTTATTTATATCTTGTGCTGATTGCTGGTTTTAGTTCCTAAATGAAGCTTCTTTTGTGGCACTTGCTCTTTCTGGGATCTGACCTAGCTGGTTTTGTATGGCCAGATTTCGGAGCAGCTCCAGAGGATCTACCGGCCTTCCAGCCAGATGGTGACCACTAGACGTAACCTGGGCAACGAGTGGGTTTATTTTACTCTCCCACTTTATTGTAAAAATATTCTTTTGAGACGTTTAGCCGACGAGCACCTGTTTAGCTCGATTGTATTTACTTACTGTCTGCTTACGGGCTGTAACATGATTGACAGATCCTAGGGTTGATCATGTATGACTAAACTCTTACTAGTCCTCACATTTTGTAACGACTAGCTTCATGATCAGCTGAATATATAATATTTGGGACGCCTTATTATTGTATATTTAATGATCATACATCTTGTAACTTTTACTTACTTGCTTGTGATTGAGACAATAGGCTTGTTCATGACCTTAAGAGACTGCTGGCT
Organism: Iris pallida; assembly: GCA_029216955.1. NCBI lineage: Eukaryota > Viridiplantae > Streptophyta > Magnoliopsida > Asparagales > Iridaceae > Iris > Iris pallida. The sequence goes on from JANAVB010015600.1 coordinate 19,894,540, forward strand.
TATAGATAAACCCTCATGTATCTAGACAGCCGTGACCGTATAGCGAGATGGAATCCATTTCAATATACGTAGCTGGCTATGTCTGCCCCCGCTCTCCAGTATTCTGCTTCTGGGGCGTGACACTAATGAGGGAGCAGACCTTCTCTTTTTTGTTGAAGATAATATGGATATAAAATTCTCCCCTGTCAATGAGACTCAAATGGTCAATCCACAGATCCTGCCACACGTTGGTGAGGGCTCCATCACTAATCACCCTCCGAATGCTAGCCTTCAGCTTCAATCTTTGAGAGAGCATACTTTTGAAGCTAACTGAGTAGTTGTTATTGCTCTGCATGGTCCAGAAATTCTCCTTACGAACATACCTACTGTTCATCCACTTGGCCCAGGTGGACTTCCCCTCAACAATACTCCAGGCGAGCTTAAGAGCAGCCATATCCCTGAGGGAGGCTAAGGACCTCAGTCCTACTCCCCTTCTTTCTTCGGGCGACAAAGTTCTTTCCAAGCGATGGTTTGAATCCCTCCTCTCCAGACGAACCTCGTGCACATACTATCGATCTTGCTCAGAGTCTTCCTCGGAAGAAGAATCACTTGCATCCAATACGCAATCATCTAGTTGATAACCGATCTGACAAGCTCAACCCTGCCTCCGAATGAGAGAAGTTGGGCTTGCCAACCCTCCAGTTTGGCTTCGATTATCTGGGTCAAGCTAGAGCAATCAAGATGCTTGGAATAAGTGCTAGCCAGAGGAACCCACAAATACCTGATAGGTAAGGAGCCAATATCAACTTCCAATAGCCCAGACCACCTCGCCTTCTCGACACAAGTATGATTGAAGAAGATGGAGCTCTTGTCTTTGTTAAGCTTCAGACCAGCCAACTCCTCGAACTCTATGAGGATGCCAAGTATAGTCTGAACCCCTAAGTCAGTCGGTTTGATGAAGACAAGGAGATCATCCGCGTAAATAAGGTAGGAAATGGACGGCTTGACAAGTCTGAAGATCAGAATAATAGTTCTCGAGTGCTCGACGATCTCCATCTGGCAAGAGAACTGCTCCATAACCACAGTGAACAAGTAGGCTGAAAGGTGATCACTCTGTCGAAGCCCTCTAGAACTCTGAATAAACCCATGAGGCCTCCCCTTAATCAGAATGGAGAACGTAGGCATAGAGATACATTCGTATATCCTGGAAATCCACCACTCGTCGAACCCCATGGCTTGCATCATATGAATAACAAATTCCCTGTTGACAGTATCGAAAGCTTTCCTAAGGTCGAACTTCATACAAGCTTTATCTCCCCCAACCTTGTTGAAATCTCTCACAAGCTCATTAGCAAGAAGACAATTCTCAGAGATACTCCTCCCTTTAATGAAAGCGGATTGGTTAGGAGATATGAGCCCAGGCAGTAGCCTCTTCATCCATATATATATATATATATTTTTTTTTTTATATATATATATATATATATATATATATATATATATATAGAAGAAAAAATATATATATATATTTTCTTCTATATATATATATATATATATAAAATATATATATATATATATTTTTTTTTCTTCTATATATATATATATATATATATATATATATATATATATATATATATATATATATATATATATATATATATATCTTGTACAAAACACAAAGGTTTTTGAATTCTAGGGCTGACTGTGCCAAGATAAAGAGTGGTTGGGATTTAATCTTGGTGAATCAACGGTTGTGGATGAGCATTATTGAGAGTGGGGTTTTATGGGGAATCCAAAGAGTGGGGTTTGCACTCATAATGGTTGTGGATGAGCACTATTGAGAGTGGGGTTTTATGGAGAATAAGCATTATTGAGAGTGGGGTTTTATGGGGAATCCAAAGAGTGGGGTTTGCACTCATAATGGTTGTGGATGAGCATTATTGAGAGTGGGATTTTATGGGGAATCCAAAAAAAATTCACATCCAGCAGTGGTTGGGATTTAATATTTTGATGGGGGCCTCATAATTATTATTGTTCGTTTAAAATTGGGGGTCCAAGATTTTGAGGGGGGATACCTTAAATGAACCGTGCCCGATGGGCACGGGTTATGACTAGTATATATATATATAACGTAGACAGCTTATACGTATTCGAGCTGGTCTGAGTCCACTTGATACGTAGCTGGCATATTTTCAGATCCTAGTCCTACGTATTTTGGGACTGGGACTCGACAACTATCAAGCAATATTAGACAATACAAGAATCATGAGTGTGCTACGATAAGCCACTATCAAGCAATATTGGACAATACAAGAATCATGAGCACATTACGATATGCCATTATCAAGAAATCATGATAAAAGCATGTACATAAAAAAGTCAGGATAACAACTACGTACTCAAGCAATGATGATCAAGACTAGGTACCTTCACACCCTGAGTAGAACATATGCCTTACCGTTACTACCGATATCACCATCGTTGCCATGGACGTCGAGTCGTAAGAGTAAGAGAACTTTTTCTTCGGATAGGCAAAACATAACTCCCTTCTCTGCACAGCCAATCGTTGCATGACATGCATCGAACCAGTCAATTCCCAAGATAATATTGCACTCTTTAATGTCGAGTACCATAGCTTCCAAAGATAGAGTTCTGCCGTCGATACAAATGTAACCATCCCTGCAGATGAATCTAGCAGGAAAATCCACTCCCGAAGGAATAATAACACAAATGTTCATATTTAACATTCATATATAATTTATTTTCCTCAGCAAAATCAGATGATATAAAACTATGAGTAGCACCTGAATCAAATAATACCCCTAGTAAGTATACCTCTGTACACAGTAGCATACCTATTATAACTATGTCAGAGGCAAGAGCTTCTATTTGGGTCAAATTTTAAACTCTTCCTTGTGCCATGCTGTGGATTCTGAGTATTTCTAGATGGTGCTGGTAAATATCGTGGCTCCTACCTACGATTATGATTGTACCGTTGATCATGCGGAGGAATCTGATTCCCTTCTCTTCCTCTGCATTCTGCTGCCTTGTGGTCTATATTTCCATATTTAAAACATCCAACCGACACTCTGCTTGTCGACATCCATACCGGTTGCACCTGAAATAATATGGTCCCTGATATTCGCTTGTGTGCTGACGTTTCGAAACATCAGTCCTGCCAGTAGCCATAGGTTGTTTGTGTTGATTGTTATGGTTGCTCTGTGTCCCCCTCTAGCAGCTGGATGATATAACTTTTCCATTTCAAGTGCTGGCTCATAGGCCTCTCAGGATGATGTATACTTCCAATTCAGAATGTCTTCTTGTAAGACCTCATTCAAGTCTTGAACAAATCTCTCTCGCTTCGCATCATCGTTGGGCACCATATAACCAACAAATCTGACCCCTTTAAGAATTTTGTCTCGGAATCCTCTACCGACATATGCCTTGTCGAAGCGCTATAAACTCGATTTCTTTCCTCTGGCGAACAACATGTGGGACGTATTGAGGAAAGCCTGCTTTAAGGTTTCCAATAGTATCTTAGTGTTTGCATTAGTGCCACGGAGTGCTTGTCTTTTAGACTTCCATCATCCCTGGCCTTGAGACGACGCTAGACGGCCACATAATTAACTCTTTTGCTTCCTTGAATATCGAGCATGCGAAAATAGCCTTCAAGAGTAGCCAGGAATCACATCACCTCATTGGGTTTCGCCCTTACATTGAACTCTAGCTGATCACAGTTCTTAAATTCCGAGAACTTAAAGCTTATTTCCTTTAGATTGGCGTTTCAGACCCTTCAGTCGCCACTGCCACGGTCTCTTATGTTACGACTACTACAGAAACATTGTTATCGGCTGACAACGTGTTGACAGTCTTAGTCAAATTATCCACTTGCTTTTGTTGCCCCTCTAATTGTGCCTAAAACTGAACTCGGAGCTGCTCTTACATTTGGAGATATTGAGCCTCGCTCTACTTTCTCTGAGCCTCCAAAAATTGCAGCATTATTTTCGTTGGGTCAGACGACGATGTTACTATCGAACCATCAGCTTTAGTCATTCTACAAACAAATAGTTCCATTAGTACTCATAAAATATTTACGGGCTTATTATATGGAATATTATTTCATATAGCAGCTATGGACACCATCAACCAAGAAAATTACATCAAAACTTTCATTTGAAAATATTTTCAAAAGCGGAGGATTTAAAATCATGCTTTGGTACCAGTATGTCATGCCTCGATTTCGTAAATCTTTCGTCCTTGCTTTGATTTGTACCGAATCGATCTTCTTAACTATATGTAATGTCATACAAGTTCGGACTTGCACCTGTACAAGGCAAGAACGTGCACATTTAAATTCGTTTTGAAATATCAAAATACAGTAACACAATAAAAATATTGAATACACCGTATAGGAAGAAATAATCATTTAATTGAAATAATAGTAGCAAATACAACATTTTTCATGACTACAGAAATATCGTTCTGGTTTACATAGTTTCATGAAAAGAAAATAACTGATAGGTTATAATAAAATAATTTTTCATTCCATACATTATGTCCATTTATTACAAATGAAATCTAAGCAGCAACTTGAAGCTCCAAAATAGTTTGAAAGTCTTTAGTTAGGAAGAAGCTTGAAAACAGTAGCATTAAAATCCTTATCTCCCTCATGCGTTCCCGTTTTCTCCAGTATCTATAAAGGATAAATGTAACGGTGAGTCCCATTTGGTCCACTCAGCTAAACTAACACTTCTGAATTTATATGACAGACATTTTAAAACATGCAATCTTTTTATTTAGGGACTAGGGTTAATTAATAATTCATATTCATCGAAAATCAAAGCAACAGTAAAACATATAAGATATGCATTAAACTTTACCAACTGTCGATCCAATACACCTGCATAAAATAAAAGATATAATACTTACTGTCCCTGCATAAGACAATCATTAGCATGAATCCGACTTGGTCGTTGGTGAAAATAGTACCATAAATGACATCCCAACTGGGTATCGTGATGCACCATTCCAAAGCAGGTTGCAAACCTTAATGAATGTCCCAGAATACCTTCTGCCACCATAGCAAGATGAATGTCTTTTCTAGGTTGAATCGATCCTAGTGCCCTAGGTATCATTCAAGAAAACTCACTCCAACCTTGTGTATAAGTCGTCCATAACCATGCGAATGCATATCTGACTTAAATGTAACATAATTTGCATGGTAAGAAATAGTACACCAGAAAAGGAACCAACATTTCATATTCGTCATCACATGCAACAATTGGAGACCTATCAGTCCCCACCTCATCATTTTACTATCACATTATTTCATCACATTGCAATATTTCTCACATCATTTTATTTCTCATAGGAACATACAACATTTCACTATTTGTGTCATTTGTATTATTAATTTATCTTTCATGTGTCAATTACACTAACATCTTAGTGGTATCAACTTGTGAGATTTCTATCATTCATTTAATTAAGCATCATCAATCAGTAGACGTAGCAAGGTAAGCAAGTAAATTTATTTAATTAACATGAATGAGTAGTGAATAAGGGACAAACCACCACAGAGAATCTATCACTCATCAATTAGAGAATTGCTGAGAGGAAGAGGAACACTTGCACGATTAGCCTTCAGTTACACGTTCGCCTGCAATGGCACCAACATCTGATCAATATAATTTTTCTTTAATATTTTTCGTTATCATAATTTTGTAGAATGAATGTAATAAAATTCAATAAAAACGAGCAAAGAAATAAATTAGCGAAAACCATACTAAAATGCATCCAGCAAAAATATCCATCGAAAAACTACAACGAAAAGATATGGGATGAACTCTTTATGCTCGTTCACTAATACCCCAATCGATGCAATCTTGGACTCATTCTAATAGAAACTAATCTATGAGTTGGAAAGGCTCTTCTGCATTCGTACGTGATCGATTCAATGCCGACAGTTTTCCTAATACTCGATTCCGACCGTGTTTATCAAGTCATAAGCCTTACATAGTAAACCGCTAGGAGCGGAGAACTACATGTTCCACCATCTCTGGGCCAAGAACCACTACAAAAATAAGTCATATTAGCGACGTTATTACCGACTTCGCAACTAAACGTCGCTAAATAATATATATTTACCGACTACAAAAATAAACGTTACAGAACGTCGCTGTTTGCGACATATAGCGATGAATAGCGACACTCTTTAGTATTAGTAAAAAAAGCGCTGCTGGAGGTCGCTATACGTCGCTAAATTTTGCACAATAGTGACGTATTTCTGGGGTCACGATTTTTTAATTTTTGCGTCGTTTAGCGACGTCAAAAGCCGACGTCGCTAACTATTTAATATACACAGGACCAACAACTCTCCCATCCAAAATCCAAAAAAAATTCCCCAAATTTTTTCCCTCCCTCCCTGCTGCTCCCCTTCGACTACTGCTTCGTCTCCGGCACCCCTCGCCACCGCTGTCCCCTCCGCCCCGCTGATCCCCTCTGGCCACCGCACTGCTGCTCCTCCTTCGACAACTACTCGGTCTACCGGCCCCTCCCCCACCATGCTCCCTCTCCACCAGGCTCCTCCTCCTTTTAGGCCACCCCTCATAGGTCAACGTCCTTCCTCCTCTCTGGCTACCTCCCTCAGTGATTAGGTAAATCCTAAGCCTAACCGAACACATACACACGTGGTCACAGACACGACACATGAAAACGGACACGACAAACACATACACACACACACGAACACGACACATGCACACACACGAACTTCTCTACCCACAATAGCCCTCACATGAAGAATAGGATCCAAATCCCTATCCCCCAAATTCTAAACCCTAAAATTGTCCAAGACTAGCCCTCTCCAATTGGTTCAATTTTGTTTATTACACGTATTATGACTATTTTATTTGTGACTATGAATTTATAAAATTTGTATATATGTTTTAAACGTATGACATGGACACGTTGTTAAGGTATGAAACATAAACGTTAACCAGAGTTGGTATTGACACGGTTTCTTAAAATTGTTATATGTGTTGATGGACCCTAAATTTATATAATTTAGTAGTATATATGAGTGTCGAGTGGTAGAGTACCGAGCGGTAGGTGTGTATGTGTATATATTTGAGTGAGGGATGATGTAAACCCCCTCCCACCTTAAAATTTTCTATTGTTACTAAAACCTTTTTATTTAAATTAGATAGGTGAATTAGTGTATACCAGTATATATTTATATATATATATATATATATTTGTATACAATTATAGGTATAACTTAGAGGATATTTTTATGTGTATATGGTATAGGGCATTTGCATATATGCATGTACAGTTAGAATGGGTATACTATCATTAGAGTATAAAGAGTGTATATCTCATTTTGAAGTATATATATAAACATATATGTATGTATATACATCTTCAAGTGAACACATATTCTGGTTATAGATATGTACGTGGTTTTATATATTTAGTGAATATATGTACTAGTCCCCCTAAAACCCAAACCCAAACCCAAACCCAACCAACCCAACAATTTGAAAATAACGGTTCACTCAAGAAAACTCTGTGGACTTCCTTCCTCCCCCGCGCCTGCGCATACAGCCTGTGTGCGGCAGGTATGCCAGACCCATGCCGTACGGCCATCCCCATTACAATCCTAGTCATCCGTTCTTCATCACCATCTCCTCCTTTCTTCCTTTCTATATTTCTATATTCTCCTCCTCTCCCCTTAACCTTAATCCCGTAAAACCTAGCCGCCTCACCAGTAGTTCCCTGGCCGACGCTTCCCATTGTGCAGCCCTAGTACGGACCCTCGTCGGTCCTCCAATCGACACAGCTCGGGCAACTTACGATGACATTATCGTCGACGACGTACGCTGCAGTGAGCTCGGCTCCGTCGAGCCATCTTCTCCGTTGGGGACTCGTCGAGCTCCGGAAGTACTGCTTTCGAGCAGCCTCTTCCGCTAGGTATGTTTATCGATCGCCATCTCCTTGTTCGAAATTCTTCTTCCTGTAATGCTTTCATAATCTATAGTAGTAGGAGGGATGTATGGGTCACGAGTGAAGAAATGTGGGGGTTGTGTCTTCAGAGAAGAAAATAGAAATAAAATGGATACTTGTGAGTTGTGAAACTCTGTGCACGAGAGGTCGTTCTTCTCTTAATATCAACCTAGTCATGTATTCATATGCATGGGATTCTTTTGTTTCCTGGTTCAAGCATATAAATGGATGTTTATGTTGGTTTTTTCATTAGAGACTAGAAAGATAGTCCCACATTGCCTAGGCCAAATGGATTGTAACTCTATATAAGGATTTGCTTGTGTTGAGAGATCACATGAGGTGTGGCACATGGATGCCATGTTGGGGTATTTTTTAGTAGAAAGAAGGCTAACCTAACAAAGAAGCATTAACTTTTTTTTCATGCTCATGGGATAATTTTTCTATGGAGCTAAACCACGTAGGGGCTTAGCGACTCGGACTCGGACTCAGGCTCGGGCTTGGGCTCGGACTCAAGGATGCAAACTGGCACTTTGTTGGCGCACTTTGTGTCACGACCCGCTCCCGAATAATCGGACACGAGTCGGTCATGCCCAGCCTTCATCGTTGGACACGATGAAGTAAGTTGTACCAATCTAGAAAAATCTAACCAGATAAACAGGAATAAGTATGAAATCACAGCATCTATAAACGAATCCTAGAATCCAGATACATGTCTCAAGTTATTACATTTCCAGCAAATGAAAGTAAAGTCTTACAGTCTCAAAATACAAAGGAATATAGACTACTAAGGGTAATGCACTAGGCTTCCTCAGCCTCTAAGTCCAGATCAACTCCAGCTGGCTCTACTGTATCTACAGGCTCTCGGCCATAAAATGTGTCACACAAAGCCTCTATCTCACCTGCAACATATCCTAGTCAGGAGCGAAGCAAAGTACAGTTCTAGGTAATGAACAAGAACATCATGATATGGAAAATAAGTACAGGAGAAAATGAATAGGAAATACAGGATATAAACATGAAAGTACAGGAATGAAAGTACAGGCAATAAAGTACATGAATGTAACTATGAACCTGAAGTACAAGAAATGACAAGTGCACAATATTTGAAATACAACTAGCCTATGTCACCGGCTGGGGTAAGTACAGGAGCATGTACAGGAGTACATGAATATTGGTACGACTTAGGGCCCGCGTGCACGATGCGAGGCCTAAGCTATCTACATGAATATAGTAACCGAGGTTTGGTCACATAGCTAGTGTATTTCTCCATCCGACACGAGTAAGTACAAGAGCAAGAAATATAGGGGTACAAGATATCGTGCCATGACGTGTCACAAGAAGAGTACAAGATATGTAAATATACAATAACCATAGAAAAGTACTTGGCTTGCTCCGGGAAAGTACGGTAATAATGAAGCTGGATATCTTCCTGTTTATTGAGTACAAGTGGGTTAAGTTCTAATAATTACTGATTAACCAATTACAGCTATTATCTTGTCCTAAACATGTGATGCAATAACTAACCAAGGTTTAAACTCTAAGGGTTGCAGGATTATAAACATATGGTTTACTTCCTAAAGTGACATTGCTATATTACTTGATTTATCCCAGAAAATATTTTATAGGAACAATAGACAAGGTAACACTGAACACTATTTATAAAAAATTAACTTAGAGCAAAAGAGGAAAACTGAACATAAGTATATATATAAAAATATTTTAGGATGGAGGTCAATAATGATCAAGAACTTATTCCTACTAATGTCTATTCCTATACCCAAAGACTTCAATTGAAAACATGGTCTTCCTTCTAGTGTACCAAGATTAAATTCTCAGGTTATCAGATTACCAAGATACTGACATATGAAGTCTCAGGTCCATCAAATCACCACGACAGTGCATATAAAGTCCCAGGTTCATTAATTTACCAAATACTGCATATGTAATCAACTGAACCAAATACTGCATATATAGTTTCAGATTCATCAACTGAACCAAACATTGCATATGTAGTTTTAGATTCATCAACTGAATCAAATACTGCATATATAATTTCAGATTCATCAACTGAACCAAATACTGCATATGTAGTTTCAGGTTCATCAACTGAACCAAACATTGCATATGATTCTAACCTCTCTTTAATAATTTCAAGTCATTCAATCAACACTGGTTTACAGTTCCATACCCAACCATAACCAACCCCTAAGCCATACAATCGATAGGCAATAAAATGAAGGCAAACTGTAAAGACAAAAGGACATTGATACCACTAGATCGACAAAACTGCTGTTACCAGCACCAACTATCACAGAGATCCCATCTATATTTAGTTAGACATCCTAATCTCTAACTCTAATGCATCAGTCAACAACCTACTAGCTGTCATACTTAGCTACATATTGAAAGTTAAATCCCAAACTGAAACATATCAAATTTAATCCTTAAAATCAAATTAGAAACCAAGCTTCCAAGTAGAATTTGAAACATATCTAAATGACTGATTGCCTAGAAAGGAGAATGAATTGATTAACAACTTGTTTTCCTCACAGTTAAGGAATTGCAGGTTGCTAAAATGGGGTCCAGGAATACAGTCTAAAGCTGATATTGGGTTCAGTCTTCAATCAAGACATCAATTCAGTCCAAACATCCTTCTCCCTAATACATCAAATGAAACAGGATTTATATTATATACTGTTAACATACAGGGATTCGAACAAAGCAAGATCACCCTCTCATTCTCAGGTTATCAGACATTTAGGTGACACATGAATATCATTTAAAACTGGAATCCCATAGATATAGGCATCCAGTTCAAAATGAAACCCAAGTAGGACCTGGATTCAGGATTACAAATGATAAACTCAATCATAGATATGAGTTTCCAAATCTTACTGATACAATCAAAAGATTTATCATTCCCATTTATATTTACAGACTGAAAAGTAAGTAGGTTTGGATTTAAAATAGGAATTGGATATCAATTACAGTCCTATTCAACTCATGCATCATGATATCAAAAACTGAGTTCAACTGATACAAATCAGAACTTAAACCTAAAAATGGATTGATGTATTCGAAATCCCCAATCCTAAAGTATCAGCTATCCTCACCAGTTAAGAGAAACAGAGCAAAAGACCACTTGATATTCAGGGTGTTTCATCCGTTCTAATTCAATTATAATGAAATTCTAACATACCACACAATCTATACTAACTGGTATTCCATCATTCGTCACAGCAAGAAGAGACAAAGTAATACCTAGTGTAAGATCGTGTCCTGAAGAAGGATTGTAGATTCAAAAAGACGTTTACAGTCCCCTTGATCCAAGAACACATCACAACTCTGATCACACATTTTTACGAACACATATGACATGAAAATAAAAATAGATTAGTATAACCCTCTGAGTTCTTTAGGAACCATCAGAAAAAAATGAAATTGTACTCACGAGAATAGCTTGATTCAATTCGAAATATGTCTAGAAGAAGCAACGATCCGTCGATCTAACACACAGAATATTCTAAGAAGAATTCAATCACGAATGAAATCATAATATTTAAAATTTGAGATTCAATCAATTAGATCAAGTACTCACCAACTATTCTTTGTTCTAGACAAAGGAGAAAATGTTTAATCAAATGATCATTAATCAAGCTTCCTACAAAATTCAATCAACAAGGAAAAGGATTAAGAATTTGTTCGTGGTCACGAAAATTAAGTTTGATCGGACAGTTGATATGCTTACTGAGATGAACAATCGATCGTCATCATTGCTGGAATGTCGTCGAGGAATGTCCTCTTGATCCTTGATGCTCTGCCTTGCCGTTGGTCGATTGTTCACCGCCGAGATTTGTCGCCCGATCTACTGCCCATCGTTAAGGAAGAAGATCGCCATTTCTGCTGAGCTTGCTCGAAATGTTGTTAGAACAAATTAGGAAGGAAGAAGACTATATAGAGTCTGTTAGGATTAGTGGCGTGGAAATGAGGCTATCAAATGACGGAAAAAACATTGCTCTCTATTGACAATTCAGTTAGGGGAAAAGAGGAGGAGAGTTTGTTGGAAAATTTGAATATTGCTACAGTACTCGCTTCTCCTCAATGAAGTGTAACCCAAATCAATTTAGAGAGGTCCAATGATAAGTTGGGTTCTTCTCCTTAAATAATTATGTACACCCAAGGTTTAAGGAATCAATGGAGAGTTGGGCTGAGAAGCCCAAACAGAAATTAATTTAAAACCTAATATAACTTAAAGGTTTAATTGTTCATTATTAAAATTTTCATTGAAATTTATTAGCTAAAAAACATTTGTAGAAAACAAAATTTAAAAAAAATCTGGGAAGTAGGCTCACACTTTGCTCTTAGCTTGTCAAAATTTGTAGTTGATGTGTTCATGCGCTTGTCTTCTGCACGAGTCGCATGTGCAGGGGCCGCACAGGTGCTCGCACAGGATCTGCACAGGAGCCACGACGCTGTACGCCTGTACGTTTGCAGTACTGCGATGTACGCCTGCACATTTGCGGTGCTGCAATGTGTGTTTGTGGTGTTGCTGCATTGCTGCACGACTATGCTACTTCGCAGCTACGCGTAGCTACACGCGCGCTGACGTGCTGAGTGGGATAAGGGTCATAGGTGGTTAATGATGTGGCTGATTGGAAGATTTAAGCAGTTACAAAAAGACTGTGTCAATTAATCAGATCTGTATTTTATAGGATTTGAATTTAATTCATTCAAATATTTACATTATTCGCTCCAATCTTTCCGCAATCAGTTACGGCCTAGGATTTCAGCCCTTCTCTATAAATACTCTCTTCGTGCCTTTATTGAGGACTTACACTGAATTTAAGAGACGAAGAGAGCTGTGCCGCCATTGCTATTGGAGTCCATTGAAGTTCTTCGAGTTTCTGAAAGGAGGTGACAACGAGCATTCCAGAAGTTCTTTCGAACTTTCTGGTTCCTGGGAGCAGATCGCAATAGGACGAATCTTGCTTTGAGCAGCGATGATCTTTATCACCCCAACAATACTGATCTTAATCGATCCAAAAGAATTACAGTGATCTGTATTTCGCCTGCTAAATTGCTTTTATCAATCCAGCAGAATTGCGAGGATCTTTATTTCACCTGCTAAGTTGCTCTTATCAACTCGTGTTCTCGTAGATACCGAAATTTCCATCTAACGATCTGTTTCGGGAATAACAATCTCAAAGCAAGATTTAGATCTGATGGAGAACAACCATGCACAACTTTTTAACACAAGTTTTAAACTTGAGAAGTTTGATGAAAAGCATTACAACATCTGGAAGAGAAATATCAGCCTCAATCTTCAACTCATGAGCGTCGACTATGTGTTGAGAAATGATCCCGAGCCTTTGATTCCAGAGGGTAAGAATTCTCGAAGGGTTACTGAAGCAACGAATTTGCAGTCGAAGTGGAGGTGGGATAACAATATCTGCAAGTTATTGATCCAGAACTCGTTGGAGGACACTCTGGCGGAGTCATACAGCAAGACGATCAATGCAAAGGACGTCTGGGAGTCTATAGAGAATCTCTACAAGGCAGATGAGAACAGAAATAAGATCCACGTAACCAAAAAGGTCCGGAGGATACGGTTTGAGGTCGACAAAACCATGTTGCCTCAAGTCATGGAATTCCTCAAGTTACGTCAGAAGATGGCGGATGACGGCATGCCCTTGTCGATGCTTTTATCGTCGGAGGTATTGTCGTCAAGCTCCCACCTGGGTGAAGCAACTTTATCGCGGACATACACCGCAAGAAGATGAAAGTGGATCTGGAATGCCTCTTACACTGGATACATGTTGAAGATGAGTTGAGGGCTTAACTCAAAGTGGACGCCTTGTCCAAGCAGATGGATAAGATGAACATGGTGCAAGGAAGAAATTCTAAGAGGAAGCAGGAGGCTCCCTACCAAAAGAAGAAAGACGTTCACCATCTGAAGGTGAAGTCGGCTCAGTTCAAGCCCAAGTCCAAAGAACCTGGGACTTGTTTCAACTGTGGCAAGAAAGGCCACTAGAAGAGGGGCTGCAAAGAAAAACCAAAACAAAAGAAGCAAGGTGAGGCTAACTTTGTTGCTATGATTGTGCAGGTTAACTCAGCTGGGATTGACACAGACTGGTGGATAGACACTGGGGCCTCGTGTCATGTTTGCTCAAAGAAGGAGTGGTTCACCATGTGCTAACATGTTTCTGAAAAGGTTACGGTGGCGAACCAGACACAAGCTGAAGTACTCGGGTTCGGGACGGTGGTATTACAACTGACTTTGGGGAAGTCGCTGGCGCTTTAGAATGTGAAGCACGTACCTGCTATAGCCAAGAACCTAGTCTCTGGAAGCCTGCTCTACAATGCAGGCTTGAGGATGGACATTAACGCTGGTCAAATTATTATGTCCTATAAAGGAACATACTTCGGGAAGGCCTTTTGTACCGAAGGGATTCAAACTTCAACTTGTAACTCCTATGGAGATAGTGAATGCAGTTTTTTCTTCTGGTTATTCACTTGAGTTGTGGCATGATAGACTAGGATATGTTCATTGTAAGAGAATAAACAAGATGTCTAGTCTAGGGCTTGTCTCCAAATGTAGGGGTAAGGTGTTAGAGAAGTGTGAGTTCTGTGCGCAGAAAAAGATCACAAAAAAACCATTCAAACAGGTAAATCGAAGTACAGATCTTCTGGAGTTGGTGCACTCATATATCTGTGACTTCAAACAGTTCTCCACAAGGATGAAGTATTTTATTATCTTCATCGACAACTTATCAAAGTACGCGTTCGTTTATCTGCTCAAGTCTAAAGATGAAATTTTTGAGAAGTTTAAGGACTTCAAGGCTGAAGCCAAGTGTCAAACCGGATAACAACTCAAGAGACACAGAAGTGATCGAGGTGGAGAGTATAGGTCTCATAAATTTGCATAATTCTGTATAGAATATGGAATTATCAATGAGACAACTGCTCCGTACTCCCCTAAATCAAATGGTGTTGCAGAAAGAAAGAACATAACGTTAACAAAGATGATGAACTCAATGCTGTTGACTACGGGGCTTCCAAATTGCTTCTGGGGTGAAGCGGTGCTTACGGCTACGTTCATATTGAACATAGTGCCGCATGCAACTTAGAAAGTCACTACTCATGTACTTTGGCTCAAGGTCAGACCCAACTTGAATGTCATTCGAGTGTAGGGGTGTCTGGCTGTCACGTTCCAGAACCAGAATACTGGAGAGCGGAGGACAGACACAGCCAGCTATGTATATTAAAGTACAACCCACCTCGCAATACGGTCATGGCTATCTAGATGCATGAGGGTTTATCTACAAGCCAACAGTCTCTTATGGTCAAGAACAAACCTAGTGTCTCAATCTCAAGCAAGCAAATAATCGTTACAAGATGTTAGATCATCAGATATACAAAGTAAGGCGTCCTAAATATTACATATTCAGATGATCATGAAGCTAGTCATACAAAATGCGAGACTAGCAAGAGTTAAGTGATACACGATCAACCCTAGGATTTATCAATCTTGTTACAGCCCTTAGGCAGACAGAAATAAAGTTTCAACACGAGCTAACACGTGCTTGGTGGCTAAACGCCTCAAAAGAATAAGTTACAGTAGAGTGGAAGAGCAAAATAAGAAAATCCATTCGTTGCCATGGTTACGCCTGGTGTTCACCATCTGGCTGGAAGGCAGGTAGATCCCCGAGTGCTACTCCGAAATCTGGCCATACAAAAACAGCTGGGTCATACCCCAGAAAGAGCAAGTGCCACAAGGGAGGCTCCACTTAGGAACTAAAACCAGCATATAAAGAATAGGAAAACTGATAAAAGAGCATAATTAAATAACATAAAAGACATGCTTTAAAGAATATACTAGCTTGCATAAAGAAATCATGAGGTGGAATACAAAACCCATGTTAATCATGAGACAATTATTCATGCATGACCAATCAATTCCTACGGCTTGCTATCCTTAGCTAACTAGGATTATCACAGGCCTAGTTACTAACAAGATGCAGATGAGATATTCCCGCAGTCACAAGCCCTGCAGACTATCCAGATTATCCAGGCGATGTTATAAGAGTTTATCAAGAATTAAGAGAACTGTTAGGTGACTTAGAGTGCAACACATGACAGTATGCTGGAAATGCGCCCTACTCGTCGGTAGGCTACAAGTCCACAGGTGTGGCCGGGATAACGGGATCACCTATAACAGGAAAATCTCTCTAAATGAACCACGTGATCAATCTATTCATTAACCTAGTCAGATTTATTATGAATCCCTGACCGTGGTAACTAATAATCTCTAACCTAGACATGATGCAAGATGAGACAAGTAGCTTGTACAATCACAATCAACCAGGGAGTCAAGACAAGAGTTACACTTAGCAAGTCAGGAATAGCTTTCGCAACATCAATCAAGATTACACATATCATGTTAGGTTTACTTGTCATGTCAAGATAACTTGTCAAGAGTGCGCCTCGATGGGCTATTATCAAGATGTGATCATGTTATCATGTTCAAGTCAAGTTCAAGTTATTAGCTCAAGACTATCAAGTGCCAAGTCGGGTCGTCTTAATTTAGGCCAAGTACAGAAAACATGCAAAGAAGATCGAGAATACCCATTGGTGATTGAAACTATCCGGCACATATGAACTCCAAATTAAGTGAGACATGAAGATTCTCGAAACCAAGACAAAGTTCTACAACTTTCATGTTTTGAGTTTTTTAAGATTCAAGCTACAAAATAGCTCAAACGGGCAAAAACAGTCATTTAGGGTAATTTGCACACTGCTGCACTGCGTACGCAACCAAAACTGTCTACAGTGCACGGTGCACGTATGCACGGTGTGCGGTCTACACACTTCACATAAAATATGTTGACCCAAACAAGATCACAGTCAACCTAATCTTGAAAATTAACAAAACAATATTTGTTATAGTCCAATTTGACACATCGAGCTCGAAATCAATCTACTCAACTCATTGGTTCAAGATCACAGCTGCTTGAAGATTTACTATTCTGTGTATACTGGAGTCTATATTTTTATTATTTTTGAGTATATGTTGATGTACGTTGGGTCATACTGAGCAACTTTGGGCTAGACGTAGCTTTATAGGTTTACTTAGCCCAAATCCCAATCAACCCATTCATCCAAAAGCCCACTTAGAACATTCTGTCCATAGAAGACAGAGTTCGGGTCGAACTCTGCCTCCACACAGAGTTCGGGCCGAACTCTGCCCCCTAAATTACAGGATGCTAATTTTTACGTCTTGATCACTGCTAGTTGTCCAACGGCCAAAAATTTGAATTATACATATCGAATTCTGGCCGAATTCTGCCTACCCCGAACCCTATAAATAGGCCTTAGTTTCTCTCATTTGAAACCATCCAATATTCTCTTCTTCTTCTCTTACATAGCCTACATATTAAAGAGCCTTACCTTCCCATCCACTTAGCATTCAAACTTTCCAACCGTCCAAGTTGCTCGGTACGATCCAGCTAGAAGTTTGAAGTGGAAGAAGTTGTAAGTCACTTGGAAAAGTCCAAGTTTTGCCAAAGCGATCATTGAAAGAAGTTTGGCGTGCTTTTCTGTGAAAAGGCACGTGGTTGTAACCCTATTTAACAAATAGTGGATTTCAATCCTGAGCTAGAGTTCTCAGGCCTGGACTAGTCCTCCATGAGGGAAACCAGGTTAAAAATCTTGCTGTGTTATGTTTGCTCTCTACTTTTTTATTTCTGTATTTCTTTTACTCTGATTATTTAGTCGGTGAAAAGAGTTTAAATTTTTAATTGATCATTTTTGTTATAAATTCTATTCACCCCCCTCTAGAGTTACCTACCTGTATTTCAATTGGTATCAGAGCACTGTTCTCTTATCAAGGACTAACATCCTAGAGATGATCCATGGCAACCACTCAACACATGTTTTCCAATCACGGTGAAGGGCAGTCCACTCATAGGCCTCCCTTATTTGATGGAATAAACAACACCTATTGGAAAATAAGGATGAGTTTTTATCTCAAGTCGCTAGACTTTGACCTGTAGACTATTGTTACCGATGGTTACAAAATGCCCGCCAGGATAGTTGTCAATGGTGATCTCATTGAGAAACCCCACGATAAATATTCTGACGAGGAGAAGAAACAGGCGAGTCTAGACGCGAGAGCTATTAATGCTTTATTTTGTACAATAGACAGGAATGAGTTTAACAGGATCTCTACATGCACCACCTCTCACGAAGTATAGAGACTTTTAGAAGTGACACATGAAGGAACCACCCAAGTCAAGGAGTCGAAAATAAATCATCTCACTCAAGAATATGAGGCATTCAAGATGAAGCCAAATGAGACGATCACACAAATGTTTACAAGATTCCTCGACATTATCAACCCCTTGTCCTCTCTCGGCAAATAATATACAAATCACGAGAAGATCCGCAAGCTACTTAGGGGGCTACCAAAGATTTGGAACCCTAAGGTGACAGCCATCATAGAAGGAAACGATCTCACTACAATGTCCATGGAGACCTTGATGGAAAAGCTGATGACTCATGAGCTTGACCTCAAAGATTTCGAAGAGCCTGCTCCTAAGGCAAAGGAGATTGCCCTTAAGGCTCACCGTCGAAGAGCTGATCCTGAAGAGACGGATGACGACAACTCAGAAGGTGATGATCAAGCTCTCCTTGTCCGCAACTTCAAAAAATTCCTTCGCTTCAATCGAAGAAAGAAGAAACCACAAGAAGATGACGAAGAAGAGCCAACATGCTACGACTGAAAGAAGACTGGATACGTCCGAAAAGACTGTCCATTCGCAAAGAAGAGCAACCGAAATAAAAAACCATACAAGTAGGCTTCCTCAAGAAAATATGCCAACACAAGCATTTGGCATGAAAGCGAAGCTAGTGACTCCGAGGAAGAAAAGGACTCTCCTCAAGACACCGCCAATGTATGCCAATGGCAACATCCGATAAGGTAACTAGCGAAACCCTCGATGATTTCACTTTTGATGAACTTGGCGATGCATCAATGATTTACTCAATGACCACAAGAAAGTCATTAGTAAATATAAACATGCCAAGGAGAAGATCAAAAGCTATGAAGTTGAGATTCAAAAACTCTCTTCTTTGCTTGATAATATTAGAGACACTTCACCCACGGAAGTCACAAATGAGGTGTCTAAGCTTAAATTAAGCCTACATGATGCCGAAGCATGTATTGAAAAGCAAACACATGAGATCATAGCGCTCAACACTGAGCTTACTGAAGAAAAGAATAGACACAAGACCACTATTACTAAGATTTATGGTTTGAATACTAAGATTAATGAACTGCAAGCTGCCTCTAAGAAATTAGAGACTAGATCGGAAAAACAGGTTGTTCAACCTCAAACCAAATCACATGAGACACACACAAAGCACAACACTACTCAAAAGAGTCAAGCACGTCATCCACCTGCAGCACGCAAATATGCTTACATGTACACCCACTTCCATACAACACACAAACCACATGCACGTAGAAATTTTTCTCATAACTATCATTCTAATGCGACACATAATCACCATGCTACACATAGATATAATCATCACTATGTTACACATAAATAAAATAGCCACCATACTGCATATAGATATAATCATCATCCAGCTGCCACATATAGTCATTATCATGCTGCTCCACACCACTCTTACCATGCTACATATAGACATCATCAACATGCTCCAAACATAAATAGGAATGCCATTTGCACCTATTGTGGATTACATGGACACAACTCACCACAATATAGAGTTAGGAGATTAGTAGATAGGAATATATATGCATGGATGCCAAAAACTAACTTTTCAGGACCCTCAAGAACATGGGTACCAAAGGTCACATCTACTCTTGATGTAGGTGGACCTTCCCTCCTCAACTAAAAGTAAGTGGATTCTCGATAGTGGATGCTCGTAACATATGACGGGAGACGCAAATCTTTTCGCATCACTATCGATGAAGAGAGAAGGGTATGTATCCTTCGGCAACAACCTAAAAGGGTATATCATAGGTAATGGTACTATTGGTCATCCTCCTTCTCTTGTAATAAAGGATATCTGCCTAGTGACCGAGTTAAAGCATAACCTCCTCAGCATAAGTCACCTTGCTGATCATGGATATGACATTAACTTTAGACAAAATAAATGCTATATTTATGATAGGTCAACGGGAGACATCGCTTTTGAATGGATAAGAGAGGATAATATTTACATTTTCTATCTATCTAGAGATACTAACAGTGTACCTATATGCTCACAAGGATGAGAGATTACTGTGGCACCAGCGTCTTGGTCATGCCAATATGGATACTATATCCAGGCTATCGACTAAGATGCTATTTAGAGGCTTGCCCGACATCACATTCAAAAAGGACACGGTATGTGCCGAATGTGAGTTGAATAAGGCAACAAAGTTCTCATTTCATTCCATAAACACTGTAAGTACTACTAGACCCTCGCAATTACTTCATATGGATTTATTTGGTCCTAGTATAGTAGCCAGTCTTGGTGGAAAACTCTACGCTTTTATTATAGTAGATGACTTTTCTAGATTTACTTGGGTTTTCTTTCTTACAAACAAAAGTGATGCCATTTCTGTTTTCAAAATCTTTGCTAAAAAGGTTCAAAACGAAAAAGGCTACATGATTACTCGAATCCGAAGTGATCATGGAGGCGAATTCAAAAATACTAATTTTGAAAAGTTTTGTGATTTAAATGGTTTTGATCATGAGTTTTCTTGTCCTAGAACTCCTCAACAAAATGGTGTTGTGGAGCGGAAGAATAGAACTCTTGGCGATATGGCTAGAGTCATGCTGAATAAATTTTTACTTCTGAATTATTTTTGGGTTGAAGCTGTCAGTACAACATGCCACATTTTAAATAGGGTGCTCATTCGTCCTATTACGAAGAAAACACCCTATGAGCTTTGGTTTGGAAGAACTCCAAATATTTTTTATTTTAGAGTTTTTCGTTGTCGATGTTTTATCCTTAACACCAAAGACAACTTAGGCAAATTTGATGCCAAAGCTGACAATGGTATATTTCTTGGCTATGCCGCCAAGAGCAAGGGATATAGAGTGTTCAACAAACGCTCATTAATTATGGAAGATTCTACAAATATGACTTTTGATGAAGATAATAGTATAGCAGCCTCTCCTGACGATGATATTGAGCCATCGACTTCTACGCCGATGAATACCACCACTGAAACCAATTCTCTAGAGGGCTTGCCAAAGAAATTCTCTTTGAAGCCTTCACATCCAGAAAATTTGGTCATAGGTGAGGTTTCACGCGGAGTAAGTACTCGATCATCATTGAGAGACTCTACTGCTAGCACTGCCTTCATTTCACAAATTGAGCCAAAAAATATTTTAGAAGCTTTCAATGATGAGTTTTGGATTTCTGCCATGCAAGAAGAACTCAACCAATTTGAGAGGAGTCAGGTTTGGGAACTTGTTCCTAGGCCAGCTAATCATTCGATTATTGGTACGAAATGGGTTTTTCGCAACAAAGTAAATAAAGATGGTTCAATTACACGTAACAAAGCTCTTCTAGTAGCTCAAGGATACAACCAAGAGGATGGTATCGACTACGATGAGACGTATGCTCCTCTTACAAGACTTGAATCCATTCGGATGCTTTGTGTATTTACTAACTTTTAAAATTTTAAACTATTTCAAATGGATGTTAAAAGTGCTTTCTTGAATGGATTTATTAAGGAGGAAGTTTTTGTAAAACAACCCCCTGGTTTTGAAAATCACAAATTTCTTGAACACGTTTTCAAACTCAAGAAAGTGCTATATGGCCTCAAACAAGCCCCTAGAGCTTGGTATGAACGTCTAAGCAATTTCTTGCTTGATAACAGTTTTTCAAAAGGGAAAATTGACACTATACTCTTTATAAAATCTTTAAAAGACACTATTCTCTTAGTGCAAATTTACGTTGATGATATTATATTCGGTTCTATTGATGAAACTCTCTGTCAAGATTTTGCTAAGTGTATGCAGACCGAGTTTGAGATGAGCATGATGGGGGAGCTCAATTACTTTCTTGGACTGCAAGTCAAACAAACATCAAATGGAACTTTCATCTGTCAGTCAAAGTATACAAAAGACATGCTGAAGAAATTTAACCTTGACAACGTCAAACCAATCGGCACTCCAATGGCTACTACAACCAAGCTAGAACCAAATAAAAGCGGCAAACCTGTGGATCAACGTAAGTATCGATGTATGATAGAAAGTCTACTTTATTTAACTGCTAGCTGACCTGATATCATGTTTAGCGTTTGCCTGTGTGCTAGATATCAAGAAAATCCTAAGGAATCATACATGTCCGCCGTTAAGCGTATCTTTCGATACCTTAAGGGTACAGTTACAGTAGGCCTATGGTATCCCAAATCAACATTATTTGACCTTATTGGTTACTCTGATACTGATTTTGCCGAATGCAAGGTCGACCTTAAAAGTTCTAGTGGCACGTGTCATTTATTAGGAAAGGCTCTAGTCTTTTGGTTTAGCAAGAAGCAGAATTCTGTCGCACTATCCACAACAGAAGCTGAATATATCGCAGCTGGTCGTTGTTGTCCGCAAATTCTGTGGATGAAGCAAACCCTTAAAAACTATAACTTATCTTTTATGCACATTCCTATCTTTTGTGACAACACTAGTGCTATAAATCTTACTAAGAACCCCATATGTCACTCACGTACGAAACATATTAAAATTCGTCACCACTTTTTGCGTGATCACCAACAGAATGGCACTATTAATTTAGAATTTATTGACACTGATCATCAGTTGGCCGATTTCTTTACAAAACCATTATCTGAGGAGCGATTCAATTTTCTTTGTCATGAATTAGGAATTTTAGATAAAACAGTTATACATTAAATTGACCTGCATAATTATCGATTATGTCACGATTCTCTATGCTGACTTTGCTATGGGTACAAGCCGAAAGGATCCTTCTGACAACAAGGCGTAAAAGCCTAAGCGACACGGTGCACTAGTCTTCGAACTACCGCTAGCTGGGATCCGGCCCCTGCAGCTACCCCATAGCAGCTTCATCATATTGGTTTATGTCATAACTCCTTAGTTATTATATGGTTAATTTTTATTTATAGCCTGCCTCATTTGAAAATTCTAAATTCTAATCTTGCTTTTATATCTTCGACCACTTATTCATATCTTCTTCCATTTTTAATTAATTTCCTGCTTGAAGTTCTGGCCCAAGGGACCAGAACTCGGGCCGAACTGAGCCCCCATACAGAGTTCGGGCCGAGTTCGGCCTCCTTGTTCCAGAACCTCGGGACACTCTCAGCTGTTGATCAAATCTTCATCCAATGGCTCCTGATTCACCCTCTTTTTAATCCACCTCTACCTATCAATGTCGACACATACGATGACCGTATTTTTGTCTCTTTAGATGCGTCTAACGCTTGGTTCGCCGACTTCCGTCATCGTAGTGTCTTTTCCGGACACCTTATTAAGTTTATGGTGTTTTTCGTTTTTCTTCCTAACTTTCGTGACTTATGTCTTGATGAACTTGTTGCAACTCGTGAACCGATCTATGTTAATGCCATTCAAATGTTTTATTGCAACATGACTTATGATCGCGACCGCGTCTATTCATGTGTTGCCGGTATAGACATATCTTTTGATGATTTTGAGTTAGCCGACCTTCTTGGTTTGCCCGACCCCAACACTTGGGAACGGTTTGATGATGCCCAGGACTTTGTTTTCTCCGGCGAGACCACGTTGAAAAGTTTCAAGGGTGATCTTTGTTCTCCAAATCCTTCTCATCGAAAAGTTATGGCTAAACATCTCAATAATCATTTTTATGAACTTCATCGTATTGTATTCTCTTCGGTCTTGCCAAAAGCTGGGTCGATAGATAAAGTTACTTACTTTGAGATTACTGCTCTTTTCTTTCTCCACTTTTGCGTCCCCTTCAACTTTCCTCGCACGATGATGGATTGGATGATTCATGCTAGGCCTAAACCAAAATCTTTGGTTTATACCATGTATCTTCCGTTGATTTTTCGTGCCTTTCATGTCCCATTGGATCAGTGTCAGTCCTTGCCCCCTGCTGTCTTTCTAACCAAGGCAAGGAGAACTATTGCTGCTGTAGCCTCTTCTGAGTCTGATGATGCTGAGGAGCCTGACTCTCCTACACCCTTTGCTGCTCCTGATTCCCTTGCTCCCGAGTCCACTGCTACACTGGACTCTATTCAGACCATGCTTCGCGATCGCTTCCGTTTGGAGGACGTGTGCTGGGCTGAGATGGATGATCGCTGGACGCAGATGGACTACCGCACCACTCTGCAGATGAGTGCGCTCAGCAACTCCGTCCACGACATTCAGTACTCCATGTCCTTCCATCCGACGATGTCGATTCCGATGATGCGTGATCCGTCTCGCGACGGTTATCGCATTGACGTTTCATGGGTTCGTCGCTATCTTGATCCGACTTCTGCATTTGTGGATCCCCGTCGTACCGTTTCTGATGGTGCGGGGGCTTCATATGCTCCTTGATGGATATGGATGTTGTACTGCCACTGATGATTAGGACTACTTTTATTTTGGCACTATGTTTCTTTTTTCTTATGGTTTTATGTTTTTAAACTCTTTGGCTCAGTTTGCTATTAGTTAGTTCTACTACTTGCATGTTATCTTTCATTATGTGGATGGTACTTTTATTACTTCTCTATTTTTGTCTCCATTTTTGCTGATTGTCAAAAGGGGGAGAACCATTGATATTTGTCTTAGTACTGTGAATTGTGTACTATTGCTATCTGCATTAGCACTATGAATTGTGTATACTTGGATATGTATATTTTGGATGAGTATTTACAGAAAATATCAGTTTACGGGGAAGTAAGGTTGTTCAAGTACGGGGGAGCCATCATGTGTCCAGGTATGAATATTGAGACACACAAATATCATGTTTTGTCAATTATCAAAATGGGGGAGATTGTTGACCCAAACAGGATCACAGTCAACCTAATCTTAAAAATTAACAAGACAATATTTGTCATAGTCCAATTTGACACATCGAGCTCGAAATCAATCTACTCAACTCATTGGTTCAAGATCACAGCTGCTTGAAGATTTACTATTCTGTGTATACTGGAGTCTGTATTTTTTATTGTTTTGGAGTATATGATGATGTACGTTGGGTCATACTGAGCAACTTTGGGCTAGACATAGCTTTATAGGTTTACTTAGCCCAAATCCCAATCAACCCATTCATCCAAAAGCCCACTTAGAACATTCTGTCCATAGGAGACAGAGTTCGGGCCGAACTCTGCCTCCACACAGAGTTCAGGCCGAACTCTGCCCCCTAAATTACAGGATGCTGATTTTTAGGTCTTGATCACTGCTAGTTGTCCAATGGTCAAAAATTTGAATTATACATACCGAATTCTGTCCGAATTCTGCCTACCCCGAACCCTATAAATAGACCTTGGTTTCTTTCATTTGAAACCATCCAATCTTCTCTTCTTCTTCTCTTACATAGCCTACATATTAAAGAGCCTTACCTTTCCATCCTCTTAGCATTCAAACTTCCCAACCGTCTAAGTTGCTCGGTACGATCCAGCTAGAAGTTTGAAGTGCAAGAAGTTGTAAGTCACTTGGAAAAGTTCAAGTTTCGCCAAAGCGATCATTGAAAGAAGTTTAGCGTGCTCTTCTGTGAAAAGGCACGTGGTTGTAATCCTATTTCACAAATAGTGGATTTCAATCCTGAGATAGAGTTCTCAGGCCTGGACTAGTCCTCCACGAGGGAAACCAGGTTAAAAATCTTGCTGTGTTGTGTTTGCTCTCTACTCTTTTATTTCTGTATTTCTTTTACTCTGATTATTTAGTTGGTGAAAAGAGTATAAATTTTTAATTGATCATTTTTGTTATAAACTTTATTCACCCCCTCTAGAGTTGTCTACCTGTACTTTAAAATATACTGCGTGTGTAGACAAAATTGCCTACGACGCATGGAGCGCGCAAGCACGGAACACGGTATGCGACCAATGAATGGCGCGGGTGTGCGGTACACAAAATGTACTGCACACACGAGGAAAACTGTCCATGACGCACGGAGTGCATAAGTACGGTACACGACATACGACCAATGAATAGCATGGGCGCACGGCACGCAAATGCACGACACGCACGAGCAAAACTGCCCACGACGTACGGAGCGTGCAAGCAAGATGCACGGCACGCAAAAAATGAATGGCGTGGGCGTACGGCGCGCAAATGCACTACGCGTGCGAGCAGAACTTCCTATAGCACACGTAGCGCACAAGCACGACGTACGGTGCACGCAAGCACGACACACGACGTACGACAAATGAATGGCATGGGCGCGTGGCACGCAAATGCACTGCGCACTCGAGCCAAACTGCCCATGATGCAAGCATGGCATACGGCACGCGACCAATGAATGGCCCGGGCGCGTGGCGTGCAAGTGCACTGCACGTGTGAGC
Organism: Iris pallida; assembly: GCA_029216955.1. NCBI lineage: Eukaryota > Viridiplantae > Streptophyta > Magnoliopsida > Asparagales > Iridaceae > Iris > Iris pallida. Next base: position 19,921,052 of record JANAVB010015600.1, read on the forward strand.
AAAATTGTCCACAACGCACAGAGCGCGCAAGCACGGCACACGGCGTGCGACCAATAAATGGCACGGGCGAGCGAACAAAACTGCCCACGGTGCACGGATCGCATAAGTAGGGCGCACAGATGTGCAACACGCAAAGCGAGCGTACGACACTGTTCATCGTTCCGACAACACCGAAGATGTGCCGGAACCCATGAACACAAAAATGCCATAACTCTTTCATACAAAGTTGAAATCAAGCAGTTCAAGAGTCAAAATTGGGTAGAATTGAATTGCCCACAACATGAAACTATTAGTTTTCGAAAATAACAAAGTTTAAGAGATCAAAACCAAGAGAAACTGATAAAACGACAAACTTATATCTACAAAAATGTAACCATCAAAACGAAAATCTCCAAGTTCTAAAGAGGCTTCGAATCAAGCAAGGAAAGACAATGGAACAATAAAATTTGAGATCCATTATGAAGCAAGTTGCACTTGCCTAGGGCTTGGTAGGTGGGAGGAGTAATGAAGAAGATGGAGAAATAAATAAAAGTAAATAAGGAAATAAAGAGGTGTTGGTATATATATCAAGCCAACTCATCTCAACCCAACCATAAACCAAACCAAACCAAGCCAAGTTAACATGCCATGATGAGCCAAGGTGAACCAAATCAAGTCAAAATTAAACCAAGACTTGGCGAAGAAGACAAGTCAAAACATGGGTCACCTAACAAATGTCAGAAATCCATATACGTATACTGAAAATATGTATAATAGAAATTGGAAGTGACACTGACGTATGTGAAGCTTCCGGATTTGAAGATTCAGAAGCTGGGAACAAGGACTACAAAGACTATAATCCTGGGTTATGCTGATAAGAGTGATGCTCGGAGGTTCCTTGATATTTAGTCAAATCATATCATATCATTGAATCTCGTAATGCAGAATTCTTTTATGATAAATTTATAAGGCACAAGAACATTGTTCTCGTAGACATTTTGGAGAACAATGTGAGTGCATAGGAGGCTCAAGTTCCTTACGAAGAGGTAGTCCAAGAAGATGTTATTGCTACAGAAATAACTATTGAACCAGAACTCGTAGAATCTGTATCTAAGCGAGTGAGGAGACAGAAGGCCTTCGGAGAGGATTTCATCACCTATCATATGGAAGCAGACGCTTACCTATAATAAGGCGATGAAGACCAGATATGCAGTCTTATGGAAGGAGGATATTAATGATGAGTAAGCCTCGATAACCTCCAACAACACGTGGGTGCTGGTCGACCTGACTGAAGAAGCAAAATTAATCGGATGCAAATGGATCTTCAAGAAGAAAATAAATGCCGATGGAACTGTTGACAAGTTTAAGGCAAGATTAGTTACTAAAGGATTTTTTCAGAAGCAAGAGATCGATTATTTTGACACATATGATCCAGTAGCACGGATGATGACCATCAAGATGTTGATTGCTCTGAGCACAATCACAAGCTGGTAATTCATCAGATGTATGTTAAGATCATTTTCCTGAATGGTGAATTGACCGAAGAGATTTACATGCATCAACCAGAAAGATTCGTCGTAAAGGGACTCAAAACAAAGTCTGTAAGTTGGTGTAATCTCTGTATGGTCTGAAGGAAGCTCCCAATATGTGGCATGAGAAGTTTGATAAAGTCATAAGATTAAATGGCTATAGGGTCAGCGAGACGGACAAGTGTGTGTACACAAAGTTTGCTGACAGGAGGATTGTCGTTTGTCTTTACATGAACAACATGCTAATCTTGGATACAGATCTAGCAAGTGTCACTGAGACAAAGAAGTTCCTCTCATCTATGTTCAACATGAAGGACTTAGGGGAAGCTGATGTTATCATAGAGATAAAGATCATCAGGACGAAAACTGGAGTAGCATTGTTACAGTCTCATTATATTGAGAAGATGCTCATATGCTATGGGTATCAGGATCTTCCCGGGATCGATACGCCGTATAGGTGTGACAAGAAGCTAAAGCCAAATCCAAGGGAAAGCGTCGGGCAATTGGAGTACTTAAGCGTCATCGGGAGTTTAATATATGCGACTACAGCCACAAGGCCTGATATAGCTTTTGTCGTAGGGATGCTGAGTCGGTTCATGAGCAATCCAGGAATGGTGCACTTGAAAGCTATGAAGAGGGTTATAATATACCTCAAAAGGACTCAGAAGTATGCACTATACTATTACAGAAATCCAACAGTAGTGGAGGGCTTCAGTGATGCAAGCTGGTGCTCAGAAGTAGAGAGTGAAAGGTCCATAGGAGGATATATTTTTTCCATAGGTGGAGCTGCTATATCATGGAAGTCGAAGAAGCAGACTATCTGTCTCACTTTTCTATGGAGTTTGAGTTCTATTTACTAGCGGCTGCAGCGGAGGAAGCAGAGTAGCTTCGGGAGCTCATGTATGATCTTCCAATGGTTGGTGCGCAGATACCGACAGTTCCAATAGACTGTGGTGGTAGCATCAAATAAACTCTTCAATGGAAAGAAGAGGACTGTGTGCCTAAGGCATAGGGCGGTAAATGATTTTATTATAAGAGGAGTCATTATCGTAGTTGATATTAAGAGTCAAGAAAATCTGGCAGATCCGTTCACCAAAGGTGTCAAGCGCCAGCTGGTTGAAGACATAGCAAGTAAGATGGGCTTGAAGACACTCTGATATTGTGTCTTTGTAATTCTACTGTAATTTTTATGCTATTAGTTCAAAGAGAAATACACTAGCCATCTAAGTTTTAGTTCAAAGAATGACCATTGACTGGAAGAATATCAGGAATAGTGGGTAGTCCTTTAGGATGTTGCAGGGTTAACAACCTAGAACCACTATTGTCTACTGATTGTTCTGTACAAAGAACAAAGTCCTGTAGGAGGATGGCATAAAAGCCTTAATGAGTTCTCGGACATCTCGGATGTCTAATGTACTTACAGGAAGCACGGGTAGCACAGCACCACAAAGGAGCATAGTACTCCATGCTACAGTAGGGTGACACCACATGAGGTACCTAGTAAGGGTAAAGCCTCGTCTTCGGGCCAAGTCACAACGGTGTAGCATCGCACATAGCCAAGAGGGCCTAATACTGTATAATAAAGAGTGGTAGGCAGCACTACAAAGAGCTGGGCCTCATGTTAGAATGGGTGACACCACATGAGGCAATACCTCGGCTTTGCAAGCCATGTCACGACAGGCGTAACAGCGAAAGAAAGAAAAAGGCTTCATGCTGGATAGTTTGGCACTACAAAGAGGCTAGGCCTTATGCTACAGGTGGTATAACACCACACGAGGTAGTGCCTCGGCTTTTGGGCCGTGTCATAGCAGTGTAGATCTGCAAGGAAGTAAAAGGCTTCATGCCAAAGACTATTTAAAAGAACTCACCTAAAGTGTACGGATAGAGATGTAGGCCGTCACTTGAGAAAAATCTTGTAGACACCCAAGATACATACACAAAAACCAGGCTAGCACAAGGCCTTTAATGTGCAGCCAGAAGCACAGTGATGTCGTTATGTGAGTGGGAAGAATTATAGTTACGGTATAGAATTCAAGGCTTAGTCCATTCTTGTATCATTCTGCTATTTAACCCTTGCGGGAAGATTCAAGTTGCAGCGACATCTATTCGAACACATGGTGGACAGTCACTGTGGGGAACACTCATCCCATATATAGAGATATGTGGGGTATTATTGGTGTTTTTCCTTAGAGACTAGAAAGATAGTCCCACATTGCCTAGGCCAAATGGATTGTATCTCTATATAAAGCTTTGCTTGTGTTGAGAGATCATATGAGGTGTGGCACATGGGTTCCATGTGGGTGCCATGTGGGAGTATTTTTCTAGAGGAAAGAAGGCTAACCCAATAAAGATTTATTAATACTTTTTGTCATGCTCATGGGATAATTTCCCTTTGGAGCAAAGCCTCGTAGGGTCTTAGTGACTTAGACTCGAACTCAACCTCGTACTCAAGGGCACAAAGTGGTACTTTGTTGGTGCACTTTGCACTTAGCACGTCAGTATTGGCGCATGGTGCCTTGTGCGGAGTTGATACGCTCGTGCGCTCGTCTTTTGTACGAGTCGCATGCGCAGGTGCATGCGTAGGGGCCGTGCAGGTGCACGTACAGGAGCTTCGCAGGAGCCACGGCGCTGCACGCCTGCACGTTTGTGGTTCTGTGCTACAAGCTTGTGGTGTTGCTGCTTTGCTGCCCTGGCTGTGCTGCTTCGCAGCTACACACAGCTACACATACACTGACGGGCTGAGTGGGCTAAGGGACACAAGCATTTAATGATGTGGCTAATTGGAAAATTTAAGCGGTTATGGAAAGATTGTGTCAATTAATCAGATCCATATTTCGTGGCATTTGGAATTTAATTTATTCAAATCTTTCCATGATTCGCTCCTATCTTTTCGCAAACAGTTACAGGCCAGGATTAGGATTAGGATTTCGGCCCTCCTCTATAAATACTCTCTTCATGTCTTCATTGTGGACTTACGTTGAAATTAAGAGATGAAGAGAGCTGTGTCTCCATTGCTATTGGAGTCTATTAGAGTTCTTCGAGTTCGTGAAAGGAGGTGACAACAAGCGTTCTAGAAGTTCTTTCGAACTTGCTGATTCCTAGGAGAAGATCGCAATAGGACAAATCTTTCTTTGAGCAATGGTGATCTTTATCACCCCAGCAATACTGATCTTAGTCGATCCAGCAGAATTGCGGTAATCTTTATTTCGCCTGCTAAGTTGCTTATATCAATCCAGCAGAATTGCGATAATCTTTATTTTACCTGCTAAGTTGCTCTTATCAACTCGTGTTCTCGTAGAGACCGAGATTTCCATCTAACGATCTATTTCGGGAATAATAGTTTATATGTGCGTGGACATTCTTAGATGATAGTTGTGTTATAAGAACCATGGATGTATATGTGTCTTCTACAGGCTATATGTATACAAGCAAATCACTAGCCGTATGTAGAGATTCTGGTAGGAGAGATGGGAATAGGTTGGAGTGAACAAATAATTTAACACGTAGGAAGAAAGTTAGGAACATGTGTTTTAATAGTAACAGGACAATATGTAAACACTTGTAAGCCATAGCTCATCTGGTGGTGTAGATGGGAGGTTTCAAGTTCGAGTTGTGAGTTTTTTTATGAATGATATTATTGTATGAGTAATATTAAAATAGTAGAGGCTTAATTAGGTATGCTGCACATATATGTACAGACATGGGAGGTAGCCCAGCTAGTTGCATTGGAGGATGGGTGCTCATGATGTCCCAGGATCGAGCCCTGCGTTGTGGGTGGCAGTAGAGTTTCTGTAAATATTTGTTTTTCTTCCTTTTTTTGGGTTGTGGTTCCTACATGAATTAGGTCTTGGGAGTTCCTGTGTGTCTAGCCTTAAGTATCAAAGGCCAGATACTTACATTGGTGAGCATTAGCTCAATTGGTAAGGAGCCAGATACTTACATTCGACATGTTCTAGATTCATTTGGTAGGGAGGACAGTCACTAGACGTAGGGGCTACAAGATTAGTTCACTTGATGTTGCTGCATGACGGGTGCCCAGAGGGAGCACCACTGCATGAGTACCCATGACATCATAGACAGCCCCATGTGTTGAAAGTTGTCCTGAATTGCGTATATACACATCGTGGATATGATACCCTTTCTTTATGCTTTTCATATCATAGTGGCGTGTATACTATGTATCTTGTTGCGTGCCGCCGAGGACCTGGTCTCCTTTCAGGTTTAGCTGAGCCAGAGTGCGAGTAGGTGTACGGACCGGGAATTGATACGATATTCGAGGACGAGGAGATAGCCCCAGAAGACCTTGGGTACGGTACCATCGGACGCAGCCCATCATCTGGAGTCTGGTTCTAGTTTTTATACTTTCAGTACTTTTATTCTGTATTTTCCTTCAATACTCTATATTCAGACTATTTGAGTAGTGGATGTGTCTTCACCAACTTATCATTTATTATGGTTACGTATGACTTATTCTGAGCACATGATTTATTCGTATTCAGACAACTTTATTTTCCTATTATGTGGATGAGATTTAGCATGCCTGTGCTTAATGCGTATTCAAGGATGCCATTAAATTAGGAAATCCTTGAATACGTATCTGCTGGCCTTGTTACGTACCTCGGTCCCGAGTATTTTGGGTCTGAGCATGACATAGTTTTTATGGTGGCCCATGCAGGTCCTGATTTAGATCATCTTAGGTTACGTTATTGTGCCAAGTGAGCCTGCAATGGGATTAAAAGTAAGAATCTCAATCACATGTTTGATTATCGTTCTTGATCCTCCACTTATCTTAAAATTTTGTATCTCATTTGATTTTATCCCTATATAATCTTGTCCATAATCATTGGCCAGAGAGATGAATCTCCGTAATGGACGCGTTACACAGCCGGAAGAAGTGGACACATTGCACAACCAGAAGATGTTCTGCGAGGCACCGTAGCATTTAGAGAGCAAGCACCGGAGCATCCTTTCATGTTGAGTCCCACACCTCGTCTACAACAGGGTCAATCATCTCGACAGCCGGAGGTGACGATCGTAGAGGTACCAACTCAACCGCAGTCAGATCAGATAGGCCAGCATGCCAAAAGACAGGGGAGGAACAGTTGCCTCCACCACCACCGTTTTCTCTCCAGGGGCCGTATCCATTCCTGCTCCAGCCTAGTCAGAAGGCACCGCTACCAGATATCCCTTCGTTCGTGTACCAGTTCTTCCAGTGTATCATGCAGGCCCAGTAGAAGCAGAATGATCTCATAAGGAAGAGTATTGAGACGGGAAGGCCGAGCACCATTGAAAAATTAAGGGGCATGCAACCCCTTCCATTCAAAGGGATCGAGGATGTATTCGAGGTGAACGAGTGGCTCGTCAACACCGAGAAGATGGTGGAGGGAACCGAGCTACCCAAGGTGAAGTGGGTGACTGCCGTCCGCATGCAGTTGAAGGACCTAGCCCACCACTGGTGGAAGGAAGAGAAGCAGCACTTTGAGGTGCCGCCAACTTGGTAGGAGTTCCTTAGACAATTCTTGGAGCAGTACTTCCCACCTACAGTCAAGTTCGAGCTCCAGGGGAAGTTTACTCATCTCCGTCAAGGTAGCATGACGGTGAGTGAGTATGATGCCAAGTTTAGCAGGTTGAGAAGGTTTGCCCCTTCGCTAGTTGATTACAAGTCCAACAAGGCTCGAACGTTCCATCAGGGCCTCAACTATGAGCTCCGACAGCTTACAGGCATGGTGACGCATACTACAAGAGTAGAGGTTCTTAGCGCCGCTAAGATTCAGGAGGCTATTCTGCAAGTGAGGGCTCCCGATAGGCGTGTTGGCACCGCTGCACTAGCATCGAGAGCAGCGACAAGTGGACCGATTTGGCATCTAATTATTCAGCAACAGCAGAGGACAACTCCTTACTCAAACGATAGGCCTACTTGTCATTTTTGTGGCAAGGTAGGACACATTCAGCGGGACTGTCACAAGCGCCTGGGGAATTGCTTGATTTGTGGGTCCAACCAACATCAGACCCAGGAGTGTGGAGGATATCAACCTTTAGGGACGCATCATGGAGCAGCTTTTCTACCATCCTAGCAGGTGCTGAGGCCAGTGGCACCAGAAGCTCAGCGTCCTCCAGTTCAGAGTGGGTATCAGCGAGGCCCACCCTTGATATCACCGGCATCATAGTTTGGCAGAGCTAGGCCCTAGGCAGGAGTACCGAGGCAGGGGCAGGTTTATGCTATGACCATCAAGGAGCCCGAGCTAGACGGAGAGGTCATCGTAGGTACCATAACAGTAGCTTCATTTCCTGCTCATGCATTATTTGATTATGGCGCAACGAATTCCTTTATATCTATTAGTTTCGTAGCCATGCATAGAGTAGCGACACAGTTATTACCGAAAAATGTCAGGATTCTTACTAGGAAGGTGGTATAGTACCTGTCAGTAACAGTTGTAGAGGATGTTCTGTAGTTTTATGTAATATGATTATGACGACACGATTTTTGGTGTTTGATATGCCAAACTTTGATGTCGTCCTTAGTATGGACTGGTTGAGCTAGTATCATGCTACGATAGACTGCCGGCATGGACGTGTGATCTTTAGACCCCCAGGACAACCAGAGTTCGAGTTCCGCAGAGAAGCCATCGGAACTGGAGGCCAGCCAGTTGATGGGACGCAGATGGCGATAGAGGGCATCCCTAATCCCCTAGTCATCGACGAGTTCCAGGATGTTTTCCCCGAGGAGCTGCCAGGTCTGACACCTGACAGAGAGATAGGGTTCACCATAGATCTGATTTCGGAAAGCGAGACGATCTCTTCCCTGGTGTGTTGGCTAGCACCGAAGGAGTTGGATGAGCTGAAGATTCAGGTCGACGACTTGCTGGACAAGGGCCTTATCCGATCTAGTGCTTTGCCATGGGGAGCACCAGTTCTGCTCGTGTCGAAGAAGGAGGGAACGCTACGCTTATGCATTGACTACAGGGAGTTAAATGTAGTCACAGTAAAAAACAAGTACCCTCTACCACGTATTGATGATCTATTTGACCAGTTGAGTGGAGCACAGATTTTTTCGAAGATTGATCTCCGATCCGGCTACAATTAGATCAGTGTTCAGAAGGAGGACATTCCGAAGGGAGCCTTTTGCCCGAGGTACGGGCACTATGAGTTTCTAGTGATGCCGTTTGGTTTAACCAACATGCCCGCAATATTCATGAACCTGATGAATAAGGTATTTCATCAGTATCTGGACAAGTTTGTCATAATTTTCATAGATGATATCTTGATATATTCTAAGAGCCACGATGAGCACGAGGAGCATCTCAGGATTGTGCTGGAGACACTGTGCCAGGAGAAGTTAATGACAAGCATATCAAGTGTGAGTTTTGCTTAGACAGAGTGTCTTTTCTCGATCATATCATCACTAGCGATGGACTGTCAGTTGACCGAGAGAAGATTGCAGCAGTTGAGACGTGGCCTATGCCGACGTCAGTATCAGAAGCTAGAAGTTTCCTCAGACTTGTTGGATATTATCGACGGTTCGTAGAAAACTTCTCCAGGATTGTTGGGCCTATGACACGGTTGACGCATAAGGACCAGGAGTTTGTTTGGACAGAGTAGTGTCAGTCGGTGTTCGATGAGCTAAAGAAGCTACTGACTACGACATCGATCTTGACACTTCCCATAGGATATGGAGGATTCGTGGTTTATAGTGATGCGTCAGGAAGTAGATTGGGATGTGTATTGATGCAAGATGGCAAGGTAGTAGCATATATATCGAGACAACTGAGGACACATGAGAAAAACTATCCGACACACGATATGGAGCTAGCTGCGATAATTTTTGAGCTAAAGCTATGGAGGCATTATCTATATGGAGGACAGGTAGAGATCTTTACTAATCGTAAGAGCTTGAAGTACATCTTCACCCAAAAGGAGCTGAATATGAGGTAAATGTGCTGGCTGGAACTGATGAAGGACTACGAGATTGAGCTATAATATTACCCTGGCAAGACGAATGTTGTAGCGGATGCTTTGAGTAGGAAGCCCATGGCCAACTTCTTGACGACTCAACGTCGCTTATTGGAGGATCTTCAGGAGCTCGGGATTGAGGTCATACTGCCAGGTATGGATGGGCAGTTAGCTAACCTTGTGGTGCAATCCTCGTTGGTAGAGAGGATCAAGGCAACTCTGCCTACAGATGCTAGATTCTAGAGGCTCAGAGAGAGGACAGAGGTGTAGAAGCATGGAAAAGAATAAAGAAAGGTCTATGCGGCCAAGGATTTCCATGCGGCTCAGAGAGCCCAAGCGGCTCAGGGGTCCATGCGGCTCACGCGTCTATGCGGCTCGGATGTACCCGAAGCCACGTGGCCTTCAAACAGCTTCCCTCTTCATCTTTGGCTGCATTTAATGTCCTGACGGCTGACAGCTCTGACATAAAGGCGCAATAATGACTGACATAAAGGCGTATTTCTAGGGAAGAGGAGAAAATCTTTTCACAGTTGGCTGAATCTACCGAGTCCCAAGGCATGTGGCTGCTGTTTTTATGCGGCTGCATCCTTTACGCGGCCGCCCCCTTCATGCGGCCACCCATCTTCATACGGCTGCACCCTTTATGCGGCCGCCCGTCAGCATGTGGCTGCCTATCCTCATGCGGCTGCCCGTCTTCATGCGGCCGTTCATCCTCATGTGGCCCACTCATATGCGGCTCTGCCAAGATGACCCAATGGAGGACACGTGGCGCTTGTTACGACGATTAAGACACGTGGCAGTCTTATCTTCCTGGAATTATGGGTGCTAACAAAACAAAATCAGATTTATTGCAATCACCATAATTGCCCAGATCAAGTCAAATCGAGCAAATTAGACACGTGGCAAGCCATTACATGTCGCGAATATTCATGGCAATCAATATTTATTGCCCACAGAGATTTGATACAATCTACATTAATTACCTAGATCTGCTACAATCAGAATGAAGGGCCAAGATTAGTTGGTCCTTAACCGCCGACATATCAAGGAGACATTCATTGTAAACCCTAATGATGGCATCCCACTCCTATAAATAGCAAGGTGCCATTCCCTTGCAAAAAAAAGAAAAAAAGGAAGGACCGTTTTTGGAGAAGAGCACCAGAGCACTTGGAGAGACAAAAGCAAGCACAGAGAGAGTAAGGAGAGCATTTCTTCAACGCCAAGTAGATCTTCTCCGGAGCCAAGGCTGCATCCGATCGTCCAAGGAGTAAGGCAGAGCTGCCGTCGCTTTCTCGAGCCTCTACCGTCACCCCCCCGAATCTAAAATAAATAATTGTACTTAGATTGCTGTACCTAGGTTTTCGTCTCTAGGCTTTTTTTGTACAAGCGAGTTTGTATTGTGAAGTAAAAGTCCAGTCCTCCGATAATTGTTCTGTTCTTTTATATTTCATGGCAAACACGATGACGACTCTGCTGGGGATAAACTTCTCCACGGCTGAGGAGTTGGTGACGCAATCGGATGCAGCCAAACGTGGCTCCACACAACAGAAGATGGTCGTCCGCTTCGACCAACAGGCATTCGAAGAAATGCTTTCCGAAGGAAGCGCTGGCTCGGTCCAGAAGCGAACCCGCACAAAGAAGGCTCACAGGGAGTGGAGGCCAAAGTCATTCGCTCCTTCCCAAGCTCTGGACGGAGTACTCTCTGCTGCCCAAGACGGCGAAGACAACTCTCATGCGGCTCCACTTCAAGCCATAGAGGACTCTGCTGTCCCCAAGTTCGGCAGAGGAAAGCACTACGATGCTGGACTTGCAGGGGAAAAGAGTGATTCTATGTGCTCCAGGAAGAAGCCGAACAAAGGCACTAGCCGCAAGACGAAGACTCATGTGGCCAAACTTGCCAGCCGCATGCATGATGACCATGCGGCCGATACTGCCAGCCGAATGCATAACACTCAGGCGACCAGGATTCCCAGCCGCATGGAGAAGACCTATGCGACTGAGAATTCCAGCCGCATGAGGAAAGCCCATGCGGCTACGACTGCCAGCCGCATGAAGACTATTGATTCAAGCCGCATGACGCCCGCTCCACGCGGCTCAGTCTTCGATCGCCTCTCCTATGGTCCTGATCTCTCATACTTCCGAGAAGACATGTCTGACTCTCTCCAGCACCACTTTGACTCTTCCAACTATACGCCTTCAGGCGCCCGAGTGAAGAAGTCAAGGGAAGCGCGAGCTCGGCGAGCTCAGTCGACTGTCCCAACCTCTGACCATCCGAGCGCTCCACATACTGTTATGTGGGCCTCTGATAGAAAGTTGTACAGAACCACTCGAGTCCAGCCCCCGGCGGCAAACGGACAGAGAGGTTTCCAAAAGTCTCCCAAAATCTAGGAAGCAAACATGGTCGTTCCTGACCCATCTGACTTGCGTGAGGCTATCCTCCACAAGCGCAAGGAAAGAGAGGGGGCCTCGGGGTGCAAAGAGTCCTCCCACGGACGTCACTGCACCCAAATCATTGTCAACTGCTGTTGCAACAATGCGACAATACGAAAAGACCGGCAGTCCGTCTTCCAAAGATTACAACAGCCGAGCTCAGAGGATGAGGCGCCACCCGTCGTCTCTTGCTACTCCACTCAGAAAATCCCCGCCAATGGGAGAGGGAAGAAGATAAACGTTTCCAGCCCGAAGATCTCAACCACTGTGACTAAGAAACTGTCGTCTAAACGGTTATCCACCACCGGAGTTTTCCAAGGTACCCGTTCGAAGACGAAATCTACTACAGTAGGAGATTCATCATCCACACCACTGGGGATTACTGAAACTGGGGGTAGCACTCCTCAGAGCATCTACGATAATCCGATGTTCCAAGGAGATAAGCCCGGGAAAACAACTCTCCCATCAGAAATATTAGGTGCCGACGTCCCCGAGGACGTCCACGACTCTCAAGATGAAGCAAGCTCTGAAGCTGGGGGTACTATTCCTTCTGAGTCCGAACTAGAGGAGAACATTCCCACATACCCCGATGACTTTTCGGTATAGGGGTATGATTCGGAGGGCACGTCCTCCACCGTTCCTTCTATCTCTCCTCATGTAAGGACGGTGTTCATGACGGACAGCAATCAAGGTGGTTCCAGTGATCGCCAACGCATCGACACTCTGGAGGCCATACTGTACTCCTTGGTCAAGTTTGTAGACGAGATCAAAGCGGCCCTTCCAACTCTGCAAGGAGGGACGCCTGGCCAAACAAGCGCGGGTCCTGCGGTCAATGCGGACTCAAATTCAGCGGCACCGAACTCGGGCAATAATCCTCCTGAAACGTCGGCGCCCACCGCTGCGGATGAGGCCAGAGAAGCAAGAAGAGAGGTCCAGGAGCTCCGAACCATGTTTCACGCTCGAGAGAACTCTCAGGACCTCAGAATTCGGCAACCATACCCTGCTGCATGGAGGGATGTCCCCTTCCTACCAAGATATAAGCCGTTCAACATTAATCCTTATAATGGCAAGACCTCCGCAAGTCGGTACATCACTTACTTCGAGGTCACCACCGACCATCTACCCCATGACGATGCCATCCTTACACGATTATTCATTGGGACATTGGAAGGGGTCGCCTTTGACTGGTATCACAACCGGCCAGACAACTGCATCCACTCCTTCGCCAGCTTCAAGCGCATGTTCTTGGAGAGATTTTATGAAGAAGGACAGGACGTCACGATGTCCACCCTCATGGACGTCGTCCAAGGGGAGAAGGAGCTGACAAGGAACTATATTGAGCGGTTTCGCCAAACTGCGATGAAATTGCCGTCTGGTAACCCGGATTTCTCCTTGATTGAAATTTGCAAAAGAGATTGCTCCCAACAATCAGTCTCTGGATGGGCGAAAGTCAATTTAAGGATTGGAAGACGTTTATCATCAGTGCCACTAGCGCTGAAGAAAGGTTGAAGAAGGCTCGCCAACTGGGATTGTACATCTCGAAGGGAGAGGACAAGGGCAAGCGCCCCAATACCAACAACAACAATGGTGGTAACTCCTCCAATAATCGGGACAACAAGGGCAAGCAGGCTATGGTGGCCGACACAGCACAAAAACCTGAGTCAAAACCGACAGACAAACAATGGCCGCAAATGACCTACTCCTTCGAAGACGGCCATGTCAAGCCCATCTTGGACATGCTCATACAAGGAGACAGAATTCAGCTCCCTCCACCAAGACGGGAACCTCGGTCGACGGAAATGGAGAGGCCAAAGTACTACCATTACCACCGCTACGTCCACCATGCTACACATGACTGCTACCAACTGAAACGATACATCCAACATCTCATCGATTTGAATGCTCTGGCCATCGATTTCGAAGAGGTAACCGTGGCATCCAATATGGTGTCAGTACAATTTGGTAGATTTCCTCCAACAGAAACTCAAGACGGTATAGTACCCATCCCTCTGGCGACATGGAGATTGCTAATCTTCCACCTCATCGGGATCAGCCTGCTGGTCTAGTGCCCCTCACCACATCACGAGGGGAGGTCATGTGGGTCCATCCGGACCTAGTACTCGAGGTGACTCAATCCACACCACTTTCCATTCGTAAGAAGAAGAGTGGAAAAGTCAGATCCTGCCGCACAATCTCGACAGATGCCGAAGAAGTCACGGCTGTCGTCACCCGGTCTGGGGCACAATCCCAATCTATGGCTGATAATTCGGCTGAAGATCATCAGCCAGCTACTACTGACGCTCCAGGACCTTCTCAGCCTCCGACGACCGACAAGCCTAGGCCGAAGGAGACTCGCTTTGACAAATCCCTCCGAAAAGAGGCACCGCAGGGGCTGGAGAGGCCCTACAACTTCGACATCTTAGCGCAATTGGCCAACACACCGGCCAAATTGTCATTATACGAGCTCCTGAGACTCTCAAAGGATGTTCGCGCGGCTTTGAGCGATGCACTCCAAAATGCCGACGCCTATCTGGCTCAGGTCAACCTCACAGGAGAGAGCCTGCCTGCAAATCTCCAAGACAGCGCTTGCACAGGAGTGATGCCCAACATTGTCTTCACTCCGCAAGATATGCTTATTAGGACCAACCTGCACGATCGTCCGTTATACTACACTGGATACATCGGCAACGTAAAGGTGGACCGGATGCACATTGATCCTGGTTCTTCCATAAGCATCATCCCGAAGGGACTGTAACATCATCTCCACATTCCTATGCATGGCCTGACGCCAACAAGCACCGCCATCAGCAGTTTCAATTCGGGCAGGAGCTACCTGATCGGAAAGATTCGCTTGAAGTACCAAATTGGCGATCTTCAGTCAGAAGTAACCTGTTATGTCATAGATGTGGACACTTCTTACAACATCCTCTTGGGGCGCCCTTGGATACACGATTATATGATCGTGCCTTCCACGCTGCACTAGTGCTTCAAATATGTGGACAAACATGGCTTCGTGAGAACAGAATTTGCCGACATCGATCCCTTCAAAGGGGTCGAATCTTACTACTTAGACTCCTGTCTATACGAGAAGTCGAAGAGGCACCTGGATGAAGATGTACAAGCTCGAACTGAGATGGCCTCAGGATCAGAAGAACCTCCGACGATCCACCTTCAAGCTCGCAAACCTGGCAAGTCCGCACCCCTTACGGCCGCTCTGCGTAAGGACGTAATCAGCCTCTCGGCACAAGAAGGGCAAATGATAATCCGGCTGCCAAGGTCCGGCCAAGCGCCGAGACCCACAATGGAGCCACTGACAATCAGACTACCGAGAGTCAACCATCCACAAACAGAGAAGCTCAATCCCTCTGACAAGCTAATGACGATACGCCTTCCCAAGAAGAATCGTCATCCCGATGCAAAGTCTGGGGCTTCTAGCGAGCCAACAACTCCCCGCCCAGCATCGAGTACCAAACTGGGGGTCGCTAGTTTGCCAACAACTCCACGCTCGGCTCCACCAGCAGAACCCCTGACGATCATGCTGTCCAGGTCATCCTCTCAGTCTTCATTTATACAGGGGCTGGCCGAAGAAGAACCGGAACTAGCCAAGTATGTGGCTATCCACACTGATGTTCCCTCCTCAGATGATGTAATCCCGCTAGAAAAGATACCTTACTTCATCAATAAAGGGCTATCTTTGAACTACCTCGAGCTTAATAAGCTTTGTACAATGTATGCTATGGAACACGGTATAGGCACTCACCTACACGCACAGGTGACAAATGTTTACACCGTAAACCAGCTTACTCCAGTGGAAGACGCTTACCACATAATCGAGGGAGAGGACCATCCAATCATCTTCGGTCGGAAGGACGACCCACAGCGCTTCACCATAGAGAAGGTCGATCTCGAATCAGATGCCGGGAGACTGCCTCTTTATCTGTATAACCCCCAATCCAAATATCTCATGCAAAAGCAGGGGTATGATCTAGAGACTATGCCAGGCTTGAACTACGGCACTGGTCGACGATTACCTTTAAAGCCGCCAGTCCCGGCTGGAAAACCACGAGACTACTACAACAAAACCAGATGTGGGCTAGGTTATGTCACACCCGCGACAACTCCTGAAAGCTCAGACGAGGAATGCGATTGGCATTCACACTCAACCGGATCACCTACTTCTGATTCAGATGTCAGCATTGGGGACATGCTCAGGCAAGTCTGGTCCGTCAATATGGCATTTGTCGACGCCCACGAAGAAGATGAAGATATTCCTGAAATCTTCGAGTTAGAGACGTGGGCCCAACAGCTGGATGCACAATAGAAAAAGCGGTTCGAACAGAGAGAACCTCCTACTGAAGATGAGGTTATACATGTTGACCTTGGCAGCGAATCTTCTCCAAAACCAATCTTCGTCAGTAAAAGCCTGACAGATGAAGAGCGAAAATCGCTACTGGAACTTGTCAAAGAATATATCGATGTGTTCGCCTGGAGCTATGAAGACATGCCAGGACTAAATCCCGAGGTTGCCCTTCATAAGCTTAATATTCGGCCAGATGCAAAGCCGGTCAAACAACAACAGCGACGCTTCCGCCCGGGCATCATGGATGCGATCGAAGCCGAAGTCAACAAACTGATAGCCAGCGGCTTCATTCGTGAGGAACAACATCCAGACTGGGTCGCCAACATAGTTCCGGTCCTCAAGAAGAATGTGAAGATTCGAATCTGTATCGACTTTCGCAATCTGAACGAGACATGTCCCAAAGATGAATTCCCCCTCCCCATCACAGACATCATGATCGACAACACATGCGACTTCGAACGCATGTCATTCATGGATGGCTTCTCGGGGTACAACCAAATCAAGATGTCTCCGGACGACGAGAAGCATACATCATTCCGAACACCGATTGGCACATACTGCTACACAGTCATGCCTTTCGGTTTAAAGAATACTGGCGCCACATATCAAAGAGCCATGAGTATCATCTTCAGAGACCACTTGCGCAAGACTATAGAATGCTATGTCGATGACATTGCCGTCAAGAGTCACTATAAGGGAGACCATCTGCAGGATCTGAGGATGGTATTCAACCTGATGCGAGCGCACAACCTGAAGATGAATCCCACAAAATCCTTCTTGGGCATATTCAGCGGAAAATTCCTGGGTTTTATTATTACTGCCCAGGGAATTCATGTAGGTCCAAAGAAGACGAAGGCAATTATGGAGATGGGTCCCCCGAGAAATCTTCGCGAACTCAGAGGCCTTCAAAGGAGGCTAGCTTACATCAGGAGGTTCATTTCTAACCTCTTCGGGCGATGTCGGCCATTCACCCATCTCATGAAGAAAGGCGTCTCGTTCGTATGGGATGAAGAATGCCAACGTGTCTTCGACAGCATCAAAGAATACTTGTCAAACCCACCAGTCCTGGTGGCCCCTGTTGCTGGGAGACCATTCTTGCTATATATACGAGCAATGAAGCATTCCCTCGGCGCTCTGCTGGCACAAAACAACGATACAGGCCATGAACAAGCTATATATTACCTCAGCCGAATGATGATTGGGCCAGACCACTGATACACCGCTGTAGAGAGGGAATGCCTTGCCCTGGTGTTCGTCATTCAAAAGATGCGGCACTATGTCACAGGACAAACCATATATGTGATCTCACGAGTCAACCCTCTCAGGGTCCTCATGACTAAACCGGGGGCACTCTGCTCCCGCCTCGCCACATGGGCAATATTGCTGTCCCCCTATCATATAATCTTCGTTCCGCAAAAGGCTGTTAAAGGTCAAGCTCTGACAGAATTTTTAGCAGCCCATCCAGGCTCGGAGTCGTCCAAAATAGATGAAGGAATCCCAGATGAGGTCGCCGACTCGTATGCAACCTCTCACGATGATATATGGCGAATGTTCTTCGACGGCGCCTCAAGGACCGGACCTAAGGGCAAAATCGTCATCGAAGTCGGGGTGGTGCTGGTTTCTCCTTCCGGGTTGGTGATCAATCGTGCTTATTCCCTCACAGAGCCCTGCTTTAACAATGTGGCCGAGTACAACGCTTTGGTCATTGGCCTCCAACTTGCAAGAGAGCTGGGGGTAGAATATCTTGAAGCATACGACGATTCGCAGTTAATCGTCAATCAGATCCGGGGTTCATACGAAGTCCGCCATGAAGACATGATCCCCTATCACCAAATAGCGATCAACATTATTTTGTTATTTGAGGGATTCTTCATCGAACACGTTCCCAGACACTAAAACATCGAAGCCGATGCCCTAGCAGGCCTTGCCGCTTCCCTAGCAGTGCCAAATCATACTCATCATTCGGTTGACGTGATAGGCCACGAACTGGTCTGTCCTAAGAACAACATTCAATTCATGGCGAGTTATTCCGCTCAGACGATCGACGAAGCGCCAGACTGGAGACAACTATTCATAGACTTCGTAGTCTACGACATCCTGCCCGAGAACCCAAAGGAAGCCACTTCCATCATAAGGCATTCTCTCAGATTCTTCTACGATACAGAGGCGAAAATGCTATATCGCCGATCCTACGATGGATTATTACTGCGATGTCTGTCAAACGCAGAAGCCAAAGAAGCCGTACGCAAAACTCATGACGGTGTCTGCGGGGCCCATCAGCCTGGCCTAAAATTGCAAGACCGTCTTCGCCGAATGGGCTACTACTGGCCCACGATGGTAGCAGATGCGATAGACTATGCAAGAAAGTGCAAAGCCTGCCAAGTCCATGCAGACTTCATCCACCAACCATCCGAATTTCTACATCCGACAGTGGCGTCCTGGCCATTCGAAGCATGGAGAATAGATATCATCGGTCCGATTACTCTACCTTCCTCCCGAGGACATCGCTTCATACTCGCAATCACAGATTACTTCTCCAAATGGGCAGAAGTTGTTCCGCTTGCAGAAGTAAAGACTTCAAACGTGATCAGCTTCCTCAAGCATCATGTCATCTATCGCTTTGGACTGCCCCGAAGGATCATCCACGATAATGGTCCACAGTTTGTAAGCCACGCCTTCTATCAGTTTTGCGACAAGCACAGAATTCAGAATGTTGCTTCAACACCATACAATCTGACAGCAAATGGATTGGCAGAAGCATTCAACAAAACCATCATCAAGTTACTCAAGAAGTTTGTGTTCTCCAACAAACACGACTGGAACGAAAAGCTTGGTGAATGCTTATGGGCGTATCGTACTACAGTACGAACAGCCACCGGGAACATACCATTCTCCATGGTGTATGGGAGTGAGACAGTTCTCCCATTAGAGACTCAAATCCCCTCACTCCGCGTCGCTCTCACTTACCAATTGACGACGGACGATAACTATCATCGCCGACTACAATAGTTGGAGGCCTTAGATAAAAAATGCCTACTGGCTCAGCAACGAATCGAGCTATACCAAGCACGCATCTCCGGAGCCTTCAACAAGAAGGTTAAAATCAGAACATTCCAAGTGGGCAATCTCGTTCTGGCAGTTCGGAGGCCGATGGTTATGACTCACAAGACCGCCGGCAAGTTCCAACCAAAGTGGAAGGCCCATTTATCATTGAGGCTGTATTCTCCAACGGTGCTTACCGCCTCGCAAAACAAAACGGAGACTTGCTCATGTTACCCGTCAACGGCAAGTTCCTGAAGAAATATTATGTCTAAACGATATTTTCTAGATTACCGAGTCATGTACCCGCTGGTACCGCTGAACTCATATTCACAAAATCCCAGATTATTGAGTTATGTACCCGCTGGTACCACTGAACTCATATTCTAAATTCCAGATTATTGAGTCATGTACCCGCTGGTACCGCTGAACTCACATTCACAATCTCCCAGATTATCGAGTTATGTACCCGCAGGTGCCTCTGAACTCACACTCCGGTCACTCTTTTAGAAAAAAGTCATGTATAACCATACCTCTGAACTTTCTTCCTGAAAGAGCTCCTTCCTCATGATCTACTACCCGCACTTCCAGTACACAAAAGGGGTAACAGATCCAAAAATTTCCAAAACGACCACGTCGATGTTACCTCTGAGTCGTTTCACTTTCGCCAAAAACAAATCACCCCTCTACATAGAACTTTCATGTCCTCATTACCTCTGAGTCGTCCTATGTACCCCTTCATGGAGCCCACTCCTGCCATGTCCTCATTACCTCTGAGTGGGAAGGCTCCATCGAAGAAACCCTCATATTTGCCATGTCCTCATTACCTCTGAGTAAATATGTTGGTTCCCTCTCAACTTATTATCCGTATCCAGAACCAGGATACGCCAAGGATAATAGGTCCGTAAAAAAATCTTCCATTTGGGGCAACTACTACAAAGCAAAGAATGGAGCGAATGTATTTCGGCCATTCAAAATCGGTTACATTCACATGACTACATCTCATGAGCAAGCCAGAAAAGTTCTCTATTATTTCATTCAGATAAGAAGGAAAGAGATTACATCACATCGATGTCCAAAAGAAGCAAGACATAAACCGCAGCTAAAGACAGACAGAAGTATCAAAACAAAGACGGGCATTTGTGAGAACCCACGAATCCTAGTTGTGGGGACGCATATACCAATCCCTCAACCATTTTGCATATGAAGGATAAAATTGAGCAAGATCTTTATCCGAAATAGGGGGATCAGGATTCCCAGTACTACCGCCTTCAAATGGGGGCTCCTCCTTTACAGCAATGGGCGCCAGCTCTCCTTTCTGTTCCTTCGCTTCTAGTGTTGCTTCCTCCATAACAAGCAATGATCCTTGTTTGAAAGGGGGCAGCAACTCTTCCTTTACAATGACCTCAGCCTTCGGCAGGGCTGCTGCAAGAATCAAAGATAAAAAGAAATAAAGTCAAAGGATGGTCAGAGCCTTACGCAGGGGACTCATGAGGATCTGATCGACAGATCATTATGCTATTCGGTTTACGAAGTACTCATGCGGCCCACTAAAACAACTCCCATACAACTCAAAATAGTTTGCATAAAAAGGCTTGTGCATACACCATGCAACAGAGCTGTCGTTAGGGTTTCGAAGAATATGACTTTCCGAATCTATACCCTTAACAGCAAGACGAATGTCGAAGTGAGCTTCGGGTGCCGCAGTCGACGAAGATGCCGCCTTCTTACCCTTCGCCGTAACAGTCTTCTTGAGAGCCATTGGAGATCGGAGAAGAGGACGACAGTAAGGACGGAAAAAGCTCGAATTAAAGGAGAAAGTAGAGAATTTTCTTCTCTTAGATTTTCCTATTTATAAGCAGACAAAGGAAGGGGGGTACGTGGACCGGTGGAAACGCTTCGAGTCGTGTACGAAACTGACTCCTCAGATTTCGCCCCCTCTCTCATAAAGGAGATTCACCCAGGGCATAAAATCCAAAGATTTAATGAGCCGACCCTTGGGATTTCCCCAAAAGACGGCGCTAAAATGAATTAAAGGCAATTAATGACACGCACACGTGGCAAGGAGCCCATACGGCCAGACAGCCTATGCGGCCAGGCAGTCCATATGGCTGGTTGGTCAATGCGGCTCAGATGGACAGGCGGCTGAGGAGGCCATACGGTTGGGACGTCCATGCGGCCCGAGCACCCTATGCGGCCCGAAGAGTTTATACATAGCCATGCTTCTTATTCAAAGTATTTCAATTTTGCAAATTAAAAACTTTGAAGGGGGTCTTGTAGAAGCATAGAAAAGAATAAAAAAAGGTCTATGTGGCCAAGGATTTTCATGCGTCTCAGAGAGCCCATGCGGCTCAGGGGTCCATGCGGCTCACGCGTCTATGCGGCTCGGATATACCCGAAGCCACGTGGCCTTCAAACAGCTTCCCTCTTCATCTTTGGCTGCATTTAATGTCCTGACGTACTACCAAAATAAGTCAAATCAGTGACGAAATTAGCGACGTTGAAGAAAGACGTCGCCAACATTTTTTATATTAGCGACGTCCTCAAAAGACGTCGTAAAACGACACTATTGGCGACGTCCAGCGACGTCTACCGACCAGCTTTAATTTCATAAAAGATAACATCACAGAATATTCGGTAAACGTCGCTATAGTTTTTACATTAGCGACGTTTGGTGACTCCAACATAAATATGTCGCTGATGGCGACGTTCAGTGACGTTTCTATTTGTCGTCGCTAAATTTTTAATATAGGGCATCGATCGGGTTTTCTTTTCCCGCCACTCAATCGAGCCCCAAATTTTTGAGCCCCAAATTTTTGAACTCCCTCCCCGATCTCCAGCCCCCCTCCGCCTACAGCCCGGCGCCGTAACCCCCCTTTTCCTCCGCAGGCGCTCCTTCTCCTCCCCTCCGCCTACAGCCCGGCGCCGTGACCCCCCTTCCCCTCCGCAGGCGCTCCTTCCCCTCCCCTCCGCAGGCGCTCCTTCCCCTCCTCTCCGCCTACAGCCCGAAGCCTTGACCCCCCTTCCCCTCCGCAGGCGCTCTTTCCCCTCCCCTCAGTCTCTGCCTTTGCCTCTGGTTCTCCTCCCCTCCGGTGACCCCCCTCCCGATCAACCCCTTCGGTCTCGGTAAACCTTAACCTCCACTCCTGTAGTATAGTTGTATTAAGTGACAATGAATGAGAAGTTCGGTTCCATTTGAATTAAGTGACAGTGAATGAAGAGGGGAAGGGGGCTGTTTGGCTCTGATTATTCCTTCTCTTCTTCTAAAAATTGTTATTGTTTTAAATTAATGTGGTCTATCTTCCTGTGTACACCACTGTTTTGAGTATCTTGAGTAAGTAGAGGGTGCCATGTTGTGAGTGTGGTGCTCAGTGAATGAACTGTCATATATAGTGTACATGTGTCAAATGAGTGAATTT
The DNA here is from genome assembly GCA_029216955.1 of Iris pallida. NCBI lineage: Eukaryota > Viridiplantae > Streptophyta > Magnoliopsida > Asparagales > Iridaceae > Iris > Iris pallida. The sequence continues at coordinate 19,943,758 of JANAVB010015600.1, forward strand.
GTGAGTTATTCTAGTAAAAATGAACTGTCACTTGATAGTGTATATGTGTTAAGTGTCTTGAGTGTCATGTGTTGAGAGTATTTTGGTGTGCCTATAGGCCATTCGTGAATGTATCTGAGTAGTGTTAATTTGTGTACAAGAGATGTGGGTTAAGGGCAATGAGTGTGTGCATACATAGTCGATTTAGGGATGTATCAGTGAGCTGCATAGATGTTAGGGTGGTGTCATAGGAGAGTGAGTTCCTGTCAATAGAGGCTTTTGTGTGTGACTCAAGAGTGAAGGGCATGAGTGAGATATGTGTCAGTGAGAAGTGATCATCTGAGATATCCTATGTTAGTATCAGTGTCCTTATCATGTCTGTGTGTGTACTAAGTGGCAGGTAATAGTGAGAGGGATGTGAGGGTGAATAGTAAGTATATGTGTCTCACTATATATATATATATATATATATATATATATATATATATATATATATATATAAGGGTATATGAGATAGGGAGAGGAGAGGGAAATCTGTCCTGGTGACAGCAGGAAGTTATTGTGTGTATGTGTCTGTGTGAGTGAGTGTTGGATATTGGTAGAGAGTGTAGGCTTATGGGTTCAGAGTAGATGAATCCTTTGTTGCTTACTGTTTTGCTTGTTTAGCTTGTGCAGTCAGTTGGATTTGATATGTAATTTCGACTAGATATCACAGCCTACAACCCCCTAAGTACACAGTGGCTCAATCCTGCTACAGGTTTTAGCCGTGCCTAGTAGATGCATGTCCTACATCCTCACTTGAGTCACAACCTGTACCCCCTATGTTTTGCTTACATTACTGATACCCTCGTGTATCAGAGATGCATATCCTACCTTAGCTTAGACATTAGTCAATTCTTTACCTATGTTTCAGTTCAGTTATGTAACTAATGGATAGGCTAATGAACAATCCCTTTCTGAGTTTGGCCATTGCTAGTATCAGATGTTATGGTGACACTTGGTATCGGTGGTTAGATGTTGTTCAGTCCTAACTTGCTTTAGTAGTTAGCTTGCTTATGTTACAATTATATTATTTGTGACTATCGATCTTACTAGATGGCACCCATGACCCGAGGAGTGGCACGTCGTTTGAGGGAAATAGTGAATGCTGAGGTGGCTCCTCCTACAGTTAAGGAGGAAGTGGCACCAGTTGCTAGTGAGACTGGGAGTTCTAATCATCCAGCACCGGTAGCTAGTGAGACCGGGAGTTCTATTCATGCAACACTTGTAAGGGACGACATCTCTCCTCACGCCAAAGATCTCGCTTTTTCGAGGTGGTTGCGTGATCGTATCACTGAGCGTTTGCATGAGCTGCATGGTTCTTATTAGCTATTAGTACTTATTTGTATTGGACTATTTGTATTGGGTTGTTTTTGTATTAGACTATTTGTATTGGACTACATATATGAATTAGTACTATGTCAATCTCTGGATTGTATTGGACTACGACATGGTGATCAGGACATAGTCCCTACAGCCATTCGACTGGCGAGGCAGAAACTATGTATCCGTAGATAAAGTTGACTGTCCTCCGACCCTCATCCCTCGGCAATGATGATACGACAACCAACCAGAGAGGATACTCTGAGAGATCCATCTGAGTAGGACGTATACTCTGAGAGATCACCTTTACAAGAATGATATTAGTAGTGGGATTGAGTGTTGGAGGAGGTATTATCAGAGTATACGTGCTACTCAGATGAGTCTCTCACCGTTAATATTTTTTTCTGGCGGCATGGTGGATGTGCTCCCTCAACAGATTCTTGCTCCGAGCCAAAACTTTGCCCCGGAGCTCAAGTGGACATCCTTCGTGTAGAGCTCGAGTGAGAGGTTCCTGACAGCATGGTGGTCTCCTTTGTCAAAGTATCCGTGCTCATCCCATATTGGTTGTGGGACGAGCACGGAAACTTTGACAAAGGAGACCACCATGCTGTCAGGAACCTCTTACTCGAGCTCTACACGAAGGATGTCCACTTGAGCTCCGAGGCAAAGTTTTGGCTCGGAATAAGAATCTGTTGACGGAGCACATCCACCATGCTGTCAGAAAAAAATAGTAACGGTGAGAGACCCATCTGAGTAGGACGTATACTCTGATAATATCTCCTCCGACACTCAATCCCACTACTGATATCATTCTTTTAAAGGTGATCTCTCAGAGTATACGTCCTACTCAGATGGATCTCTCAGAATATCCTCTCCTGTTGGGTTGTGTTCTGAGCCATCCGTTCTCACACTTAAAATACATATAAATTAGAACTGTGTTTTGTATTTTCGGCGAACCCAGGGATTGGATTCTGTATTTTGTATTTTGGTTTCTGTATTTTGGCTCCAGCTCCATTTGTATTAATCTACGGTACGACATGGTGATCAGGATATAGTCCCTGCAGCCATTCGACTGGCGAGGCAGAAACTATGTAGCCGTAGATAAAGTTGACGGTCATCCGACCCTCATCCCTCGGCAATGATGATACGACAACCTATCACTATATCTTATATAGTAGTAGATGATGTCTTAGTATTACATTATGTGAGTTCATCTTGATTCTGTTACATTCTTCAGATACTAGATACGATAAGAACATATACTACACCATATGTACAGAACATAGATGATTCACACTAATGTATGCTAGACTGAATCTTAGGTTGTGTTCTGAGCCATCCGTTCTCACACTTAAAATACATATGAATTAGAACTGTGTTTTGTACTTTCGGCGAACCCAGGGATTGGATTCTGTATTTTGTATTTTGGTTTCTGTATTTTGGCTCCAGCTCCATTTGCTTTAATCTACGGTACGACATGGTGATCAGGACATAGTCCCTGCATCCATTCGACTGACAAGGCAGAAACTATGTAGCCGTAGATAAAGTTGACTGTCCTTCGACCCTCATCCCTCGGCAATGATGATACGACAACCTATCAGAATCCTCGACTCTCTTTCATTTCTTGGATATTGACCCAGCTTCTAATCTCTCATTTCTCTCTGGGTCTACTCTACTCCCAATCTCTTCCTCTTTTATACACGGATCTACAGAATCAATACCATCCAAGGAAGGCAAAACTGAATCAGCATTGTCTTCCGGATCGTCCTCATCAAGGCATAACGGGCTGCTCAGTGTGCCCAGCTTCTTCAACTTCTCGCTGGCTGCAGAGTCGAAATGGGAACGGGTCCTCTTTGCCGGCCCGGAGCTCTGACTCGCACTCGTTGCCTCGCTACCGGTTTTTTCTCCTCCTCTGACGCGGGTCATAAGAAAAGAAATTTCATACCTCTTCTTCACATAAACATCATTGCCACCTTGTACTCGAGCCTCCTCGTCTGTGACGCTATCCAACTTCTTGGTACCTATATTGTTACTCGAATCTCCCATTCGACTCGTATCATCCTCTTCTTCGCCTGTCTTTTCGCTCCCTGTCTTGCAATCATCTGCTATCACCGCCGACTCATTCGACTCCTTCTCCGATGACTCCGAGGAGGAGGAGGAGGAGGAGGAAGACTCAGAGAAGGAGTCGAATGAGTCGACGGTGATAGCAGATGATTGTAAGACAAGGAGCAAAAAGACAGGCGAAGAAGAGGACGATACGAGTCGAAGGAGAGATTCGAGTGATAATGTAGGCACCGAGAAGTTGGATAGCATCACAGACGAGGAGGCTCGAGTTCAAGGCGGCAATGATGTTTATGTGAAGAAGAGGTACGGAATTTATTTTCTTATGACCCGCGTCAGAGGAGGAGAGAAAATCGGTAGCGAGGCGACGAGTGCGAGTAAGATCTCCGGGCCGGCAAAGAGGACCCGTTCCCATTTTGACTCTGCAGCCAGCGAGAAGTTGAAGAAGCTGGGCACGCTGAGCAACCCGTTATTAGTTGATGAGGACGATCCGAAAGACAATGCTGATCAAGCATCTTCCTTCTCCTCTCCTCCACCATGGCTCTGGACCCATCTGCTCCTCCCTACTTCCCTTCTTTTTATTTGACTCTCTCAGCCACATATGATAGTGTAAGAGAGGGAGAGGGTGAATGGAGGGAGGGAAGTGGCTGCATGCCTTTGGCTCACTCGAGCGGTATTTGTCCTCCGACCCTCATCCCTCGGCAATGATGATACGACAACCTATCACTATATCTTATATAGTAGTAGATGATGTCTTAGTATTACATTATATGAGTTCATCTTGATTCTGTTACATTCTTCAGATACTAGATACGATAAGAACATATACTATACCATATGTACAGAACATAGATGATTCACACTAATGTATGCTAGAATGAATTTTGGGTTGTGTTCTGAGCCATTCGTTCCCATACTTGGCAATTAAGCCATTCGACTGGCGAGGCAGAAACTATGTAGCCATAGATAAAGTTGACTGTCCTCCGACCCTCATCCCTCGGCAATGATGATACGACAACCTATCACTATATCTTATATAGTAGTAGATGATGTCTTAGTATTACATTATGTGAGTTCATCTTGATTCTGTTATATCCTTCAGATACTAGATACGATAAGAACATATACTACACCATATGTACAGAACATAGATGATTCACACTAATGTATGCTAGAATGAATTTTGGGTTGTGTTCTGAGACATTCGTTCCCATACTTGGCAATTAAGCATGTGAAATAGAACTGATTATGTTTAGTTTGTCTTACGATACAGATTTTCATATCCAAACTGAAATGGATCGTTACTTCATTGATCATACATGGATATACTAGCGGATCAACCTCCTGGACCGTAGGTACTTATAAGTATTGACCGTATCAGATTAGTATCGATCTATCGTTTTGGTATGGGCCGTATCGGTTGGTATTGGTCTTAGCGAATTGGTATCGTCCTATCAGATATGTATCGGCCGTATAGCTAGGATTCATATTGGCCTTATCGATTTGGTATTGGTCATATCCGATAGGTATCGGCCGTGTTGGATTATTATATACCATTTTGGATTAGTATCGTCGGAAAGTAGTCGACAATGCTTCGTATTGTGAAGTCGAAATGCCGTCGCTATTCCGTCGCTTGACGACTACATAGCGACAGACCGTTATTAGCGACGAGCTGATTGCCGATGGATTTTTTTGGCCAAGACCCGTCAGTGATCGGTCGCTAATAGAAATTCCCGTCGGACGGGTGATGGATCTGGCCGTCGCTAAATCGACAAATTTTGGTAGTAATTGTTGTAGACTTGGTTATAGGGACTGAAATCTGTGTACAGTAAGAAATGGACATTCTGAGAACTGGACATTGTGTGATTGTTGTAGACTTGGTTATAGGGACTGAAACCTGTGTACAGCGAGAAATGGACATTCTGTGATTATTTGGATCCTATTCTACAGTGAGAAATGGTTATCTTTTTAAACTGTAGGGAGAAATGGACATTCTATATTTTTTTTTTCAGATTTAGCGACATTTACCGACGTTTGCCGACGTCCACCGACGTACGTTTGCGTCGGTAAACGTCGATAAATTTGCAATATTTTCCAGGGTACCGACGTTTACCGACGTCATTATACGTCGGAGAACGTCGGTAAACGTCGGTGCACGTTGGTAATAATCCCAGGAATTCTCAGGATTTTACCGACGTGTAGCGACTTTGAACACGTCACTAAACCACCGACGACACGACGGTAATCGTCGGTAAAGTTACCGACGCGTAGCGACGTGAAACACGTCGCTAATATACCGACCACACGACGGTAGACGTCGGTAATATACCGACGTATATATACGTTGGTAAACGTCGGTACTTGCGATGTTTGGCGACGTTTTGAAGGTCAACGACTTACATTTCCACGACCAGCCCAAAACGTCAGTGATTTCGTCGCTAAATATTTTTAGCGACAAAAATTGTCGTTTTAGCGACGTCTTTAGGCATCGCTAAAATGACTTATTCTGGTAGTGACGGCTGACAGCTCTGACATATGACAGCTCTGACATAAAGGCGCTATAATGACTGACATAAAGGCGTGTTTCTAGGGAAGAGGAGAAAATCTTTTCACAGTTGGCTGAATCCATCGAGTCCCGAGGCATGTGGTTCCTGTATTTATGCGGCTGCATCCTTCATGCGGCCGCCCCCTTCATGTGGCCGCCCATCTTCATGCGGCAACACCCTTTATGCGGCCGCCCGTCAACATACGGCTGCCTATCCTCATGCGGCTGCCCATCTTCATGCGACCGTTCATCCTCATACGGCCCACTCATATGCGGCTCTACCAAGATGACCCAATGGAGGACATGTGGCGCTTGTCACGATGATTGAGACATGTGGCAGTCTTATCTTCCTGGAATTATGGGTGCTAACAAAACAAAATCAGATTTGTTGCAATCACCATAATTGCCCAGATCAAGTCAAAACGAGCAAATTAGACACGTGGCAAGCCATTACAATTTGCGAATATTCATGGCAATAAACATTTATTGCCCACAGAGATTTGATGCAATCTACATTAATTACCTAGATCTGCTACAATCAGAATAAAAGGCCCAGATTAATTGGTCCTTAACCGCCGACATATCAAGGGGCAATCATTGCAAACCCTAATGATGGCATCCCACTCCTATAAATAGCAAGGTGCCATTTCCTTGCAAAAAAAAGAAGGACCTTTTTTTGGAGAAGAGCACCAGAGCACTTGGAGAGACAAAAGCAAGCACAGAGAGAGTAAGGAGAGCATTTCTTTAACGCCAAGCAGATCTTCTCCGGAGCCAAGGCTGTATCCGATCGTCCAAGGAGTAAGGCAGAGCTGCCGTCGCTTTCCTGAGCCTCTACCGTCCCCCTCCAGAATCTAAAATAAACAATTATACTTAGATTATTGTACCTAGGTTTTCGTCCCTAGGCTTTCTTTGTACAAGCGAGTTTGTATTGTGAAGTAAAAGTCCAGTCCTCCGATAATTATTCTGTTCTTTTATATTTCATGGCAAACAAGAGGCAGACATACAAACTGGACTACGAATTCACAAAGACGGAACATTGCGGTATCGAGATCGCCTATATGTTTCAAATGGAGAGTTACGTCAGGAGCTGATGACATGGGCACAGTTTAGTGTACTCCATTCAACTCGGGGTACAAAGATGTACCGTGACTTGAGACAACACTACTGGTGGCATAGGATGAAGAGGGATATCGCTAGGTTAGTGTCGAGATGTTTGGTCGATCAACAGGTCAAGGCCGAACATCAGAGGTCGACATGACTATTACAGCCGCTTCCTATTCATGAGTAGAAGTGGGTGCATATCACGATGGACTTCGTTACTGGATTCCCGCAGAGCCCCAGTGGAAAGGACGCAGTCTGGGTTATCGAAGATTGACTTACGAAGTTGGCACACTTCGTGCCCTTCAGAGCTGGGCAGTCGACCGAGATCTTGGCATAGATGTACATGAGGCAGATTGTACGCTTGTACGGAGTGCCAATCAGTATTGTATCGGACCGAGACTCTAGGTTCACATTATATTTTTGGAGGAGTATGTAGGAGAGTCTCGACACTCTACTGAAGTTTCGCACTTCATATCACCCTCAGACAAATGGCCAGTCTGAATGGACAATTCCGACGTTGGAGGATATGCTCAGGGCTTGTATGCTTGATTTCAGGGGTTCATGGAAGGATCACCTACACGTGGTGGAATTCTCCTACAGTAACACGTATCAGGCTAGTATTCAGATAGAACTTTTCAAGGCACTTTTTGGAAGAAAGTATCGATTCCGTACGGGCAGAGCTAGTGACCAGCACAGTTGAGAAGGTGAAGCAGATTTAGGGTCACCTGCGGGCAGCATAGGACAGACAGAAGCACTAGACATACGCACATCGCTGACCTTTGGAGTTCAAGGAAGGAGATCAAGTGTTCCTGAGGATCTCGCCTACCTGAGGCACTAGATGATTTGGAGCTAGAGGAAGCTCAGTCCGAGGTACATCGGACCATTTTATATTTTAGAGCGGATTGGCGAGGTGGCTTACCGACTTGCATTGCCTCTATCACAAGAAGGCGTGCATGATGTATTCCATGTTTCACAGCTGAGGAGGTACGTGGCGGAACCTAGTCACGTGCTTGGTCATTCTGAGATCACAGTAGGGCCGAGTCTGTCCTATGAGGAGTAATCAGTTGGGATTCTCGATCGCTACGAGAAAGTATTGAGGGGGAAGACAATTCGAGTAGTCCGTGTTACGTGGAAGCATCATTCATTGTACGAAACGACTTGGGAGCGTGAAAATTCTATTCGGGAGCATTTTTCTCATTTATTTGAGGAATTAGGTACGAATTTACGTACTGTGTTATTACAATGGCCTTAAATTTTCATTTTTCCTATTTTTTTGCTAATACTCTTAATTTTGGGGACGAAGTTCTTCCCAGTTGGAAAGGATGTAAACCCCCCTCCCTCCTTAAAATTTTCTTTTGTTACTAAAACCGTTTTATTTAAATTAGATAGGTGAATTAGTGTGTGTATGTGTATATATATATATATATATATATATATTTTATATATATATATATATATATATATATATATATATATATATATATATATATATATATATATATATATATATATATATATATATAGGTATAACTTAGAGGATATTTTTATATGTATATGGTATAGGGCATTTGCATATATGCATGTACAGTTAGAATGGGCATATTATCATTAGAGTATAAAGAGTGTATATCTCATTTTGAAGTGTATATATAAAAATATATGTATGTATATACATCTTTAAGTGAACACATATTCTGGTTATAGATACGTATGTGGTTATATATATTTAGTGAATATATGTACTAGTCCCCTTAAAACCCAAACACAAACCAACCTAACAATTTGAAAATAACGGTTCACTCAAGAAAACACAGTGGACTTCCTTCCTCCCCCTTCCTGCGTGCACAGCCTGTGCACGGCAGGTACGCCAGACCCATGCCGTATGGCCACTCCCGTTACAATCCTAGCCATCCGTTCTTTATCTCCATCTTCTCCTCTCTTCCTCTATATATATGTACATTCTCCTTCTCTCCCCCTAATCCTAATCCCGCAAAACCTAGCCGCCTTACTAGTAGTTCCCTGGCCGATGATTCCCATTAAAGGCAATTCATTCTTGTATCATGCTGCTATTTAACCCATGCTGGAAGATTCAAGTCATAGCGACATCTATCCTAATGCATGATGGACAGTTACTGTGGGGAATGCTCAACCCATATATATGAGGTGTGGCACATGGGTACCATGTGGGTGTCATGTGGGAGTATTTTTCTAGTGGAAAGTAGGCTAACCCAACAAAGATTTATTAATGCTTTTGGTCATGCTCATGGGATAATTACCCTATGGAGCTAAACCCCGTAGGGGCTTAGCGACTCAGACTCAGACTCGACCTCGGACTCGGGCTCAAGGGCACAAAGTGGCGCTTTATTGGCATACTTTGCACTTAGTATGTCAACATCGGCACATGGCGCCTTGTGCACAGTTGATGCACTATTCTTCTGTACGAGTCACGGGCACATATGCATACGCAGGGGCCGCACAGGTGCACGCACAGGAACTGTACAGGAGCCGTGGTGCTACGCACCTGCACGTTTGCGGTGCTACGCTGCACACTTGTGGTGTTGCTGTATTGATGCACGGCTGCGCAGCTGTGCTGCTGTACAGCTACGCACAGCTACACGTACGCTGACGGGTTGAGTGGGCTAAGGGACACAGGCGGTTAATGATGTGGCTGATTGGAAGATGTAAGCGATTATGGAAAGATTGTGTTAATTAATTAGATCCATATTTTGTGGGATTTAAATTTAATTCATTAAAATCTTTCCATTATTCGTTCCTATCTTTTTGCGATCAGTTACAACCAGGATTAGGATTAGGGTTTCGGCCCTCCTCTATATATACTCTCTTCGTGCCTTCATTAAGGACTTACGCTGGAATTAAGAGACGAAGAGAGCTGTGCCGCCATTGCTATTGGAGCCCATTGGAGTTCTTTGTGTTCGTGAAAGGAGGTGACAATGAGCGTTCCAGAAGTTCTTTCGAACTTGCTGATTCTTGGGAGCGGATTGCAATAGGGCGAATCTTGCTTTGAGCAATGTTGATCTTTATCACCCCAGTAATACCGATCTTAATCAATTCAGCAGAATTGCAGTAATCTTTATTTTGCCTGCTAAGTTGCTTTTATCAATCCAGCAGAATTGTGGTGATGTTTATTTCACCTGCTAAGTTGCTCTTATCAACTCGTGTTCTCATAGAGACAAAGATTTCCATCGAACGATCTATTTTGAGAATAACAGTTTATCTGTGTATGGACATTCTTAGATGATAGTTGTGTTATGAGAACCCATAGATGTATATGTGTCTTCTACAGGCCATATGTATACAAGCAAATCACTAGCCGTATGTAGAGATTCTGGTAGGAGAGATGGGAATAGGTTGGAGTGAACAAATAATTTAGCACATAGGAAGAAAGTTAGGAACATGTGTTTTAATAGTAATAGGACAATATGTAAACACTTGTGAGCCATAGCTCCTCTGGTGGTGTAGATGGGAGGTTCGAGCCAAGTGTTTGGGGGTTATGAGTTTTTTATGAATGATATTATTGTATGAGTAATATTAAGACAATAGAGGCTTAATTAGATATGCTACCCATATATGTATAGACATGGGCAGTAGCCCAGCTGGTTGCGTTGGAGGATGGGTGCTCATGGGGTCCCAGGGTCAAGCCCTGTGTTGTTGGGAGTATCTGTGTGTCTGGCCTTAAGTATCAAAGGCCAAATACTTACATTGGTGAGCATTAGCTCAATTGGTAAGGAGGGAGGTTACCATACATGTGGTTTGATATTCAAACCCCAAGTCTGTGTATTTTTATTTTGGGCTTTGGGTTCCATTGCTAAACTTGTTAATACCAACTTAATATAGTTTTTGTTCAACAAATAATCCATTATAGACACCCTTTATGGGTTAGGCCTATGACTATATTTTTGTCTTTATGATAACTAAAAATATATGATTACATGGTAGAGGGGGCTGCTAGCCCAAATAATTAATTAGTTCCTAAATCATTTTATAGGTTCTTTGGATTACTTGGACCCGATTTCTGTGCCGGACTCACACTCCGCCTCCGGTAACAGGTAAGTATACCCTGCCACTATATTTACATCACTAGTTACATTTTTGCCTGTCTGCTATTTTGCTTGATATATCACATGTGAGCGTCCGAGTGTAACTCTGGGTGCAACCAACGAGATACATTGGCTCTCTATTTTCTAACCTAGGCTATAGGAGACTACCCTTATATTGCTGAGCGGATACACAGATATCTCGTAAGACCCTAACACTACATTAGAGATGGAGTGATAATGATGTGAATACGACACATATCCCCGTATTCGACTGGTCATCTGTATAATGGAGCATGTGTCGGCATAGTCATGTTGATCATTTTATTGTATTGCTACTAGACTTCTGAGTAGGGATTGAACGTGATGAGGATTCGACATATTCTAGATTCATTGGGTAGGGAGGACAATCACTAGACGCAGGGGCTACGAGATTAGTTCACTTGACGTTGCTGTATGACAGGTGCCCAGAGGGAGCGCCACTGCACGAGTACCCATGACATCATAGATCTATGCGTTGAAAGTTGCCCTCAATTACATATATACACATAGTGGATATGATACCCTTTCTTTATGCTTTTCATATCATAGTGGCATGTATATTATGTATCTTGTTGCGTCCTGCTGAGGACCTGGTCTCCTTCAAGGTTTAGCTGAGCCAAAGTACGAGAAGGTGTACAGACCGGGACCTGATGCTACATTCGAGGATGAGAAGATAGCCCCAGGAAACCTCATCTGATCTTGGGTACGGTATAATCGGACGCAGCCTATCATCTAGAGTCTGGGTCTAGTTATCTTACTTTCAGCACTTTTATTCTGTATTTTCCTTCAGTACTCTATATTCATACTATTTGAGTAGTGGATGTGTCTCCACCAACTTATCATTCATTATGGTTCTGTATGACTTATTCTGAGCACATGATTTATTCGTATTCAGACCAGTTTATTTTCCTATTCCGTGGATGAGATTTAGCATGCCTGGGTTATGATATTGTTTAGTTTACAGCTTAGTGCATATTTAAGGATGCTATTAAATTGGAGAATCCTTGAATACGTATCTGCTGGCCTTGTTACGTAGCTCGGTCCCGAGTATTTTCGGTCTGAGGCATGACAGATGAGTGAGCTAGTGAGGGTTAATAATCTATATAGATTTTTTTTAGATAGATACATATATAAGTGTTTAGAAATTGCAACGTTTGGACAATGTTATTACTTTTGCAAGCCTTTGAATGAAGTGTATCTATCTTACAGAAGCATCTAAAATGGGATATGAATTACTACCTACGACAGCGTTCATGGATGTACAACCGTCATCCTGATGACATGTACGGTACGCAGAATGAATTCATAGAGGGTATACAACAGTTTCTACAGTTCGCCAAGGCGTTCCCTCAGTACATGGATGGTACCAAAATTAAGTGTCCGTGTGTGAGATGTCTCAACTTGAAATATCATCCAGAAGTGATAGTCATATATCATTTGTACTCGAAGGGTTTCACGCTGAATTACTATCAATGGACTACGCACGGAGAACTTGTGCCTTTAGCATCGGAGTCAGAGCCTTATATGGATGACCATAACCATGCTGCTTACGACGATGGGTGGGAAAATATGGTTTTTGATGCGACGAGACCTAGTTTCGATCCGGATAATCATGATGCAGCTGAGGAGGCACCGAATGTCGATGCTGCAAAGTTTATGGAGTTGCTGGAGAATGCAAGGACTCCATTATATCCTGGTTGTGAGGATCATTCACATTGGAGGTGGTTACAAGATTATTGAGCATCAAGTCCAATTTTAAGATATCACAAGGTTGCTACAACAAACTGATGGACTTGATTATAGAGATCTTATCGGAGGGTGCTAAGTTGCCTAATGACTTCTACCGATCTAACACTACTAAAATAAGTCATTTCAGCGACGAAATTAGCGACGCGTGAAGGAAACATTGCTAATAATTTGGAAATTAGCGACATATTTATAGAACGTCGTCGTACGTCACTGTCAGCGACTATTAGCAACATATTGTAAATACATTTAGTTTAACGAAAATTAACGTCGCAGAGTAGTCGCTAAATGTCACAATTTTTTACTATCAACGACGTTTAGCGGCCCATTGTCTTACGCGTCGGCAATATTTTAAATTATAGCGACGTTTAGCGACATAATTTTTTGACGTCGCTAATTTGTTTTTAATACCATGATCGGGTTTTTCTTTCCCCACATTCTCATCCAAAATTTCCCTAAGCTCCTCCTCCTCCTCTTGCGCAAGCTTCTCCTCCTCCACCGAGCTCCTCATCCTGCTCCTCCACTGAGCTCCTCCTCCTCCACCGACCGCCCTCCTCCTCTCCCTCCTCCTCCTCCTCCACTACTGCGACCTCCTCCTCCTCTCTGGGCTCCTTCTTCTCTCCGGGCTCCTCCTCCTCCTCTCCGGGCTCCTCCTCCACCGACCCCCAATCTGGGCTCCTCCTCCTCTCAGATAAAACCTAACCCTATATCTTTCCTAGCCATTTGACATGGACATGACACAAATACGAATACGACACAAACACATGCACAACATGAACTAGACACAAATACATACACAACACGAATTCGGTATTATAGAAATAGGTCGAATTGGTTTGGAGGGGTTTGAGGCACTTCGACACTGGCTCAAATATAGGGCATGGTAGCGATGATGTGGAAGAAGGAAGTGGTTTTTATTCCTAGTTGCGGTGGATCCACGGGTTGGGGGATTTTGAAGGAGAGTGGAAGAGAGATGAGGGGGAGAGGATAGATGAGGAATATTAATAAAAAATTATTGTGTCATTCTTAATAAAAATAATGGAATTATATACACTAGCATATACATAGCAATAGGTTTGGCCTTTGTATCTTGATCCGAGAGTCTAAAGAAAATGGAGGAAAAGAAATTAAATCCATGGTCATTGTATTCAATCCAATATTATATTAATTTTTAATCGATACTTTATAACACACACTTGGTTTCTTTTATTGTTTAAACTAAATATGACCCATAATATCATTGTGTCATTATTAGTCTCATATCTTTTTTATACACAAACGATGACATTCGTACACAACTTGCATGACGTAATCTTTTTAAACATCATCTTAGAATACTTGTCATGAGATTCCTTAGGCCAAGTGTGTGAGAGTAGGTTTTAGTGTGAGATGAATATATTAGTATCAAGATGAATTTAGAGAAGAAAACTAGTTTTGGAATAAGGTTTGGAATAGAGTTGAAATCAGAGTTGTCCACATGTCTTCTAAGTCTGAAACCATGTCTTCATGCTATTACTTTTGTAAGCCTTTGAATGATGTGTATTTATCTTACAGAAGTATCTAAAATTGGATATAAATTACTACCGAAGGGGTCGGCGAACCAAGAGAATTCAACGGAGGGTTGCTCCCGAGGAGAAAGATGTCGGGACTGTAGGTCAGTCGCCGAGGTAATCCCAGGTTTGGTCTATGCAAAGAAGTATGAAAAGTAAAGAAGAGAAGTAAAGGAAGTAAGTTGTGAATGTTAGGCCATGCATTTAAGTTGAGTCTAGAAGTTCTCGTAGGTGCATAGTGACCTTTCATATAGATAAGTTGGTGTGCTGAGCACGCTGCGGTGATTTGAGGACTTAAGCAGGGCTAGCTACCCTTGGGTGCAAGGGTCTCGTCTGCACCACCCACATTTCCAAGATGGCTTGAATTGCTAGTGACCTTTCATATAGATAAGTTGGTGTGATGAGTGGCAATTCGCATGCACGGTGTCGGTCGAATCAAAGAAAGTATAAGCACGACACAAACTAAGTCAAGGAAAAAGGTATGCACAGTTGCAACATTAGTATGGAGCCTAAGATTAGGCTATAAGTAAAGCCACGTGCTTCTGCACGAGATGTGACGTCGGTGTTGAGTCGTTTACTCAGAGTTGTATAAGTTCGTATTTGTGTTGTTTCGAGTTAAGTTAAGAAGGATCGTAAGGCAAGTTTGGTTAAGTCAAGTTAAGTTGCGAGGCATGGCCTCGATGTTGAAGCACGCACCGAGTTTATGGCACGACCAAGTTGTTGCATTTCAAATATGGGCCAAAAGGCAAGCACGAATTGATAAGTTGATATTGTTGGCACGAAAATGGTCCAGAGGTACAAGGATAAGAAAGTTATTAGTGCAAGGAAATGATGATGGTCTAGAAACACAAAATAGGCCAGGCATCTATGTCCTAAAACTGATACTAACGCAAGATTAGAAAGACAACAAAAAAAGAATATGCTGCACAAACTAAAAGAACGTGTTGGTTTTGTATAGGTGAGCTAGGAGCTCACACCACTAGTATGGTTGGTATTGACCACACAACAATTTTAATGCGCAGGTTACATGAACTTGCTTGTCGAGACGAAGCTCGCTTGGACGCGCTGAGGCATAGAGTACCTTGGTGTTTCGAAGCGTACAGCTGTATTGAAGACTTCACCTATACGAGACATAATATATGGACATCGCCTTTTGAAGCATCCGCAAGTTGCAGTCAGAAACTTTTGTATAAAAAATGAGAGAGAGAGAGAGAGAGAGAGAGCTGAGTGATTGTATTTTGAGATAAAATGAGCTTGAGCGACTTATAATCTTGGCCTCGCGCCACATATGTAATCTTTGTTTCAGATATCAATAAAGAGCTACTTGTATGACTTGTGTTTGTTTTAACTTTTTGCTGGTGTTATTTAATATTTCTGTTTGGGACTTCTGTGCGATAACCCCATCCAAAGCTACTATAATCGACCGTTATAGAACTCGCCTTGCGTGAGCACAATTTTGTCTCACAGGGCATCATGCCTTAGTGAGGACGATCGCTCCTCTGGGAGCGAGGTGTGACATAATGGTATCAGAGCACGGCTTTACATCCTTGGACTTTCAATTGAATTTTTAACTCTGATGGCTTATTTCTAAATATCGTTTCCGTAAATTAATATCAATAGTGCACTCTCTTTCAATTTTCTTTGGGATGTTCTATGCAATAAGTCTATATATCTTAAAAATCTCATGATGAAAATTTTGATTGAATAAGATAGTTTCACATAAGTTATGGTTAGCTAAGTCGGGCTGGACATATACACCAAGAATTGTGTCGACCTTAGCAAAGGCGTACACAAAATTCAATTCGTTTCAGACGAGAACGAGTTGGACTCGATTGAGCATGTGGGATAACTATCGATTGAGTTACTATCATCAATGCGATATAGATGAACGTGCTTGAAATTTAAGGAATTGTTCGAATGGAGATTCGAAGTAATCGATTTTGATTCGAAATTCATTTCGAGGATTTGTCAAATGACTTCATCTTGAGTGGTGTATGGGATAGCCTCAGAGATGTTGATCTAACTGAGTATCAGGGTGCCAATGAGTCTATCAGCAAGCATCGTCGTATGCAAAGCCTAATATTAAGTATTAATGATTAAGTTATAATCGTAAAGTTTTTGATGAGTTGATTTGAACGAACTAGAAATGACGCGCACAGGATTAGGATTGCACAAGTACGAAATGCTGAGTGGGTGAATTGAATCGAAAAAAAGTTAAGGTATAACGAACGGATAACGCAGTGGAGGAATCGATATAAATCGTATACGAAAAGTTAGCACGATTGGAAGTTAGTGTGTATGGAAATGATTCCAAAATACGAGAATGGCTAAGGATTTGGGATATATATTACTTGATGACTTAAGATAGACAAATGAATATGCATGATTTTGGATTTGAACGAATTGATTATGCAACTAGTTCGAGGGATAATAATCGAATTTGGTCTTTAATGTCGAGGATATTGCGTTATATCCGATTCGGATGATAGCATCAATTGTACGACTCAAAATTCATTACAAAGGAAAATCGTCAGGTTACGTATATCATCGATGGTATTGAGGCGTATCAAATATCGATGTACGATAACTATAGGGTACTCTAATTCGAGGAATGATGATCATGTCAAATGTTATTATTCAGATGGATGCTATAGTTGGGACTTGATAGTGGTGAATGATTGGATGACTCAATCAGATAAACTTGGAGTTTGCATGAATGAATAGAGCTCAGACTATACAAAACAAAAATATTGACGGATTTGATGATAAATAGAATGAGGATTGATATATTGCTTGGAGGAAAATAAAGTGTCTTGATTGCTTCGATGACAACCATAAGTTGAAGTTCTTATCTTATGCGAGCGCAACTCCAGTCTTGCACATGCGTTACACCGGATTTGGGCGATCATTCCATGGGAGCGCTGGCATGGTGATTCATGTCCAGTGGGGATGATCAAACTTGCGGGTGAGTAAGGCATGGCAATTAGATTATTTTGACTTGTGGTTTGATGCAAAGGTGAATTCGAGGATTGTTTGGACTTATGATTGATGAGAAAGTAAGTTTGAGGATTGAGTAGATCCAATATGCATATCAAAAATGAATTAGTCTAGATTTAAAGCAAGATTTACACCCTGATGAGGACGATTATCCTATGGGAGTGTTGGCCTTGTGATTTCATGTCCAGCATAGATAATCGTACTTATGGAAGAATTGGGATGTGATATATTATTATGCTGGACTACCTTGTGATCGAATACATGAATGGGTTAAACGACTTGGAAAATATGGTATGAAAATTTTGGTTTAGTGACAAAACGTGTCATGGTTGAGCAGACTACCGTAGGATGGCTTTACTGAACGACTCGGACCCTGTGTGACGAATATCTTAATGTGAATAGGATGATCATGTCTCGATATTTAGAAATCTGAGTGAAGCGAGCTTGGGTAGAAAGCCCTGTATTATCAAACTTTTGTTTGACCATAGAATTGGGGTCAATATTGATATTATTGTTTGGGAATGGTAATTCCAATACTGATGTTGACTTTAGACTGTAGAGATGGCCTAGCGGTTAGGCGAAATGTCCCTGTTTCGAGAGGTAGCATCGGTATGATTGATTTTAGGATTGATAGAATGAATCAGATATATGGAATTGGATTCACTATCACAAGATTGGTTGAAATGCATATATTTCGAGGATGCCATAAATTTGTGTACGATCCAACTAAGTGATGCGCTGAATTCAAATGAGACTAAAGGAGCGGGAAAGTATCGAGTATTTTGAAATCGTGTATTTCAAAGAAAAATATTGATGGTATTGCGATCGTTAGATTCGAAATAAACTTGAATGTTGTTTAAATGGATTGTTTGCCCTAGAACTAAGTTGCCCGTGTACTCGACGAGTATAAAATAGTTGTTCGATATGAAAATAACTAAGGCACAAACGTGGCTCGAATTGAAGTAATGCATAGGCAGAGTGTGTGTAAGAACCATTGGATATTGAATCAAGTGATAAGTCGATGAGTGTGTACTCAGTAAGTTTCAAGGACGAAACTTTTTCTGAGTGGTGTATAATGTAATGCTCTGTCCTGCTTAGTTCAATCGGAGGAAGCAAAATGCCAACGATGATTGGACTTAGCCATGCAACGGCTTGCTCGAAGCCCGCTCGACCGAGGCAACTACTCGCTCATATGGGTGGCTTCGGTGAACTTGCTTCTACTTAGCCTTCTACTAATAAAATGGAAGTTTTCAAATTCACAAAGTAGGCTTCATAATAAAAGAGATGAATCCATATAGCTAAGAGAATAATTCCACCTTGGGTCGGATTGAGTTAGAATATGGAAAGGTCCCACGGTTGGTTTAGAATTGTTGTACGGCGTGCTTTCAAATTGACACTCGGACCTTCGTCCCGTAGCTTAGGGGAAGGAAAAGTTAGTTTATGTTGCCACAAGGCTATGGACTTAGCATAGTCCTAGGCGTCGCACGATATAAATGCATGGTAAAGCATGCACGGTCCTACTGTCCAATGTTTGGTAAAGGATTCACTGTCCTATCGTCCAATGCTTGGTATAGCGTAATTGTCACATAGTTTCAATGCACGTTTCCATGTTGCTAGACTTGGCATAGCCTAGCTCATCCCACGGGTCAAGTTGTATCACAGGATTTATGGCACAGTCTTGGCTCTGAATAAGAACACGGTTGTTTAAGTTGAACAAATGCACAACCTTACGGTATCAAGGCCCATCGTATGGAGTATGACACAATTTGTGGGCACTTCAACGAAACATGACGTGTTTAAATTGAGCAGGAGGTATATCAATTAGTCACTCATGAATTTGAGTCAATAAGAGCATAGAAATATTGAAAAATATGTCGAGACTGTAGGCCAGTCGCCAAGGAGAAAGATGTCAGAATTGTAGGTTAGTCGTCGAGGCAATCCCTAGTTTGGGCCCTATAAAGAAGTATGAAAAGGAAAGAAGTGAAGCAAGGGAAGTAAGTTGTGACGGTTAGGCCATGCATTTATGTTGAGTCAAGAAGTTGTTGTAGGTGCCTGGTCATGGACAACTTGTGCACAAGGTTTTGTACCCTCGATTTGGTAGTCTGGGGCCATAGGACCATATCGGCCTAGGAGGGAAGCAAGGTAGTTAGGCAAGAACACGTCGCGGTGATTCGAGAACTTGAGCAAGACTAGCTACCATTGGCTATAAGGGTCTCGTCTGTACCACCTATATGTCCAAGATGGCTAGAATTGTCAGTGACCTTTCATATAGATAAGTTGGTGTGCTGAACGGCAATCCGCATGTACAGTGTCGGTCGAATCAAAGAAAGTATAAGCACGACACAAACTGAGTAAAGGAAAAAGGTATGTACGGTTGCAACACCATCATAAAGCCTAAGATTTGGTTATAAATAAAGACACGTGCCTCGTATGAGATGTGGCGTCGATTATTGAGTCATTTACTTTGAGTTACATAAGTTGGGATTTGAGTCATATCGAGTTAAGTCAAGAAAGCCCGTAAGGTAAGTTTGGTTAAGTTAAGTTAAGTTGTGAGGCACATCCTCGATCTTGAAGCACGCACCAAGTTTATGGCACAACCAAGTTGTTGAATTTCAAATATGGGCCGAAAGGCCAGCATAAGTTGATAAGTTGATGTTATTGGCACGAGAATGGTCTAATGGCATAAGGATAAGAAAGTTATTGGTGCGAGGGCACGGTGATGGTCTAGAGACACAGAATAGGCCAGGCGTCTATGTCCTAGAACTGATACTAATGCAAGATGAGAAAGACAATAAAAAAGAATATGCTGCACAAACTTTATGAATGTGTTGGTTTTGTATGAGTGGGCGACGAGCTCACACCACCAGTACAGTTGGTATTGACCACCCAACAGTTTTCATGCATATGTTACAGGTACCTGCTTGTCGAGGCAGAGCTCACATGGATGCACTGAGGCATGAAGTTCCTTGGTGTTTCGAGGCATGCGATCGCATTGAAGTCTTCACCTATATGGGACATAATATATGGACATCACCTTCTGAAGCATCCGCAAGTTACAGTCTGAAAATTTTGTATTGAGGGATGAGAGAGAGCTGAGTGATTGTATTTTGAAATAAAGTAAGCTTAAGCGACTTATAATCTTGGCCTCGCGCCACATATGTAATCTTTGTTTCAGATATTAATAAATAGCTATTTACATAACTTATATTTGTTTCAACTTTTTGCTGGTGTTATTCAATATCTCTGCTTGGGACTTCTGTGCGACGACCCCGTCGTAAGCTGCTGTAATTGACTGTTATGGAACTTGTCTTGCGTGAGCGTAATCTTGGCTCATGCGACATCATGCCTAAGCGAGGATGATCGATCCTACGGGAGCGGGGCGTGACAAGCGTCGGTACTAGTCGCTAAACGTCGTTGATGTACGTCGCTGAGAAATATCGCTATTACAACATTTGTTTGGTCAGCGACTTGATGAAACGAGACAACCCATAAACGTCGCCGATTACGTCGCAGATTTGATTTAACGGCATTTTTTTCACATTTTAGCGACGTTTTGGGGCATTGCTAATTTGATGCATGTCGCAACGGATGGATGTTGTACTACAAAAAAGACAAGAGTAAAGGCACATACAGATTATGTGGTGCTGGTCGCTACCAGGGCATCGTAGAGGAAGGTACGCCCGTACAAGGAAGCCTACCGATTCGATGCACTACTTGTCGTTGATGCCACAGTTGTTGAGGTTGTTTATGGTGAATGAGACTATAGAAAACATGAGTTGGCACAAGCGGGAACAGATCGAGGGAGTGTTGGATCGTCCATCCGATGGAGAAGCATGAAAGCACTTTGATCGAGATTATCTAGATTTTGCTCGAATCCGCATAATGTCAGGTTGGGGCTCTCTTCCGACAGTTTTACTCCATTCATACTCTCGAGCTCCCAGTATTCCTGTTGGCCTGTGATCATTACTTCGTACAATCTACCGCCTTTGAAGTGCATAAAGACTCCGTATATGTTCCTAACTGTTATTATCCTGGCTCTGAACAATCCGAAGAGGAACATCGATGTGTATTTACAGTCGTTGATAGATGAGTTGAATTAGCTACGGGAAGTAGGTGCCAACACGTACAATGTTTCCAGAAAGCAAAATTGTCAAACGCGAACAACACTCATGTGGACCATCAACAACTTTTCGGCCAATAAAATGTCATCAGGATGGAGCACTCATTACCGTCTTTCATGTTTGTATTGCATGGACTGTAGTAAGGCTTTTTGTTTAAAATACGAAGGGAAACCATGCTTCTTCATTGTCATCGACAATTTATGCCGAAGGATCTTCCGTACCAGAGGAACAAGAATGATTTTCGTGCTGACGTTATAGAGAAGGCCAATCCACCGCAAGTTGCCCAGGATATAAGATATGGAAAGAGGTAAAAGGTTTACCAAGTGCTATCGAAGAGGCTGCTAAGGGCTACGAGTATGACGGATTTGGTCGCTCTCATAACATGATGAAAAGGAGTATATTCTGGGATCTGCCATATTGGAGCACCAATCTAATCAGAAATAATCTTGATGTCATGCATATCGAAAAGAATGTATTTGACAACATAATTAATACTGTAATAGACGTAAATGCGAAGACGAAAGACAATCCAAAGTAGGTTGGACTTGGAATAAATATGTAGACATCCTGTATTGCATTTGATAGAGAAGGGGAATCGAAAGGTAAAGCATCCTTAGGCAATTTTCTCACTGGAGAAAGAGGATAAAGGGAGACTTTGTAGGTGAATTCAAGGCCTAAAATTTTTAGACGGGTACATGTCAAACTTCAGAAGATGCATCAACCTCAAGGAGAACAAACTGAGGATTATGAAGAGTGTAAACCTCCATTTTTTAATATTTTAATAAAAGTTCCTCTTGACCTATTTTTCTATTAGTAGACATTCTCGTAATTGTCTATTCTAATTAATTAATGTTCTTACTAATAAATATTTAGCTAGTAAGTATTTTACCTAAATATTTAGCTACTTTATTTAACCATGGCTACTTATTTTAACCAATATATTGGTTAGACATGGGCTGTAGGATCAGCTTATAGGTTATTGGACCTACACCATTAATATAGGATTTAGGCAGAGAGGAGTTTAGACTGTACTGTTAACTCATTCCCAAATCTTTGACTAAAAAAACCTTCTTCGTTCTTTGCTTCTAAAGTAGGTTGACGCTCGAAAAGAGAGAGAGAAAGCCGATGTCGTCCGATCAACCACTACAAAAATATTGGTATTTAGTGACGGACAATTCCGTCGCTAAAAATGTATTTTTCGTCGCTAAACCTATTTACCGACGGATTACCGACGGATTACAGACGGAAATATGACATCGATAAACATAACGTCGCTATAACAAAAATGTCGGTAATCCGTTGCTATAGCGACGGATTTTCGACAGAATTATCGATGAAATATAGCGACGGATTAGCAACGAATTTTAAACGTCGGTAACCACAACGACATAGTAGCGACGGACTACCGACATTTTTTAGTGAGCTAAAGTACTAAATTTTCCAGAAGCTCAGCAACGGAAATTTTCGTTGTTGACTCGTCTGATACAGTTTTGGTATCTGACAATAGCGCAGCGACAAAAATTTTTGTCGTTGAGTAGTCGCTAACGTAATTTTTTTTCTAGTTTTTTGTCGCTAATCTGTCGAAAATCAGTCGCTAGCCTAGAAAATTTCAGTTTTCCGTTGCTAATTCGTCGTTGGTTAGTCTCTAAACTCTTTATTTTTACCAGATTAAATTGTTCCAGTTTGCTCAAACCTGTGAATATAGATGTACATTACATTCAAATGATATACATTAAATATAACCCCAATATATAAAAAATTAACCCAAGCATATCGATCAAATACGTCAAATAGTCAAATATGTTCAGTAATACATAAAGTCATCCAACAGTCGTAATATAGTACATATACAAACACGTCCAACAGTCAAATGATACAAACGCGTCCAACAGTCGTAATATAGTTCAAATACAGAAATATGGGTCAGAAACCCAAACCAAACCAAAATAAACCAGGCCAAGCTAAACCAAGACAAAACTATGCTACGTCACGAAAATTCGTACACGTATACTGAAAATACGTATAACAGAAAATGGGAGTGACAACTCTACCCACCTTAAAAGAATTACGTTATCAGAATTTAATCAAGAGGCTAGAGATGTCGGAGCAAGCTATACTAATCACAAGCAATCTACGACTAGCAGTCAATCAAGCAATCCTTCATACAAGCAAAGAATTAAAAGCATAAGGCATGAGGAAGATATTGTACCTTATGAGTCAAACAAGTGTGGATATCGCGATCGGATATCATCCTCACGCTCCTACATTGACTCACCCAAAGAGTGATGACCCCGAGCAACACGGACTAAACTAATAGTCTTATTCTTGAGTACCTTCTCTCTTCGGTCCAATATGGATAGTCTTTTTCTCATATGAAAGGTTGGTACCAACAACCAATTTCGAATGATCAAGAACATGACTCGGATTTGGGATATACCATCGCAATTGGGATACATGGAACACGTCATGTACCTTACGTAATGACCGCGGAAGAGCGAGACGATAGGATACATCACCTACTCGCTCAAGAATATCGAACGGCCCTATAAACCTAGGACTGAGCTTTTCCCGTATGTCGAATCGAATGACGCCACGGGTAGGCAAGATCCTAAGGAATACGTGGTGGCCAATAAAAAATTTAAGGAGACGCCGATGAGAATCGGCCCAATAATGCTGGCGATCTTACGTAACTCGAAGATGATCTCTGACTTGCCTGACCACCTCGATAGTCTGCGTAACCATCTCTAGACCAAGCATCTGCCTTTCGCCTATATCATCCCATGCTAATAGGGATCTACACTTTCTGCCATACAATGCCTCAAATGGTGCCATATGGATACTGGCCTGAAAACTGTTATTGTAGGAGAACTCTACTAGATGCAGGTGATTTTCCCACGAAGCACCAAAGTCAAGCGTATAAGGCTTCAACATATCTTCAAGAGGCTGGATCGTACGTTCTGACTGACCATCTGTCTGCGGATGATAAGCTGAACTAAACTTGAGACGAGTCCCCAAGCTCTCTTGAAGACTCCGCCAAAAGTAGAATGTATATCTTGAATCTCTGTCCGATAGAATACTAATTGACACCCTATACAATCTGACTATCTTCCTGAGGTACATCTCTGCTAGCTGATCAGTCGACTGACCAATCGTGAAAGGGAGAAAATGAGCTACCTTGGTGAGTCTGTCAATTATAACCCAGATAGCATCTCGTCCAGCTGGGGATTTAGGTAACCCAGTTACAAAATCTATGGTAATGTGCTCCTATTTCCATTCTGGGATCAGTAATGGTTGAATAAGTTCAACTGGCTCTGATGTTCATCTTTAACTTATTGGCAAACTAAACAACGAGAGGCAATCGGGCTATCTTCCTCTTCATGCTATTCACCAAAAATGCTGACGGATATTATGATACATTTTCGTACCACGGAGATGAATTAAATATTGTGAACTGTAAGCCTCTGTCAGGATCTCTCGCCTGATGTCGCCATTAGGTACACAAAGACGTATTCCATGTCGAAGTGTACCATCCTCATGAATACATAACTCTGTTCTCCGTCCTGCTACACATTCTGCCCTAAGCCGCTGAAGCTTAGAATCCGTTGACTGAGCTAACCTAATCCTCTCAACTATAGCGGACTGAACTTGTATACTGGCCATCAATGCCACATTGGTAGGAAAAACTACCTCAAAACCTATCTTTTGAAGATCTGCTAACAACTCTGGCTGTGCTGTTAGAAAATAAACTCCTGCTCTTTTACTCAGCGCATCTGCAACAACGTTGGCCTTTCCAGGATGATACTGCAGGTTGATGTCGTAATCCACAAGTAGCTCTAGCCATCTTCTCTGACGCATGTTAAGATCCTTCTGGGTAAACACATACTTAAGACTCTTGTAGTCGGGAAAAATTTCTACCGATCTCTATACAAATAATGCCTCCACAACTTAAGTGCAAAAACCACCGCTGCTAATTCCAAGTTGTGAGTTGGATAATTCCTCTCATAATCACGAAGCTGACATAACGCATAAGCTACTACCTTACCATGCTGCATTAAGACGTGTCCCAATCCTCTGCCAAAAGCATCACAATAAACGAAAAATCCTCCAGTCCCATCTGGAAGCGTAAGAATGGAGGCCGTCATCAATCCTTGCTTCAACTTCTCAAATAAACTCTGACACTTTGCTGTCCAAGTAAACTGCACATCCTTGCGGGTCAACTGCGTCAATGGTGCTGAAATTCGAGCAAAGTCTGATACAAACCATCGGTAATAGCCGGCCAATCCTAGAAAACTCTAAACTTCTGTGACGGTTCTGCATACTGGCCATGTCTCTATAGCTACTATCTTCTGGGGTCCACTTCTACTCTACCTCTGGTGATGATATGACCTAAGTACGAAATGCGATCCAGCCAAAATTTGCACTTACTGAACTTCGCGTACAACTGGTGCTCCCTGAGAATCTGAAGAACTACACGGAGATGCTACTCATGCTCTACCTCATTCTTGCTATAGACTAAGATGTCGTTTATAAACACTATCACGAACTGGTCCAAATAGGGCATGAAGATACGATTCATGAGGTCCATGAATACGGCTGGCGTATTGGTCGCTCCAAATAGCATAACAAGAAACTCCCAATGCCCATACCTAGATCTGAATGCCGTCTTAGGGATATCTTGCTCTCTGACTCTGATCTGATGGTATCCTGACCGTAAGTCAATCTTCAAGAATACTGCTGCTCCTCTGAGTTGATCAAATAAATTATCTATCCTTAGTAGGGGATATCTATTCTTGATTGTTACAGAGTTCAAGGTACGATAATCAATATATAATCTTGACATACCATCCTTCTTCTTTATTAGAAGCATCGGAGCTCCCCAAGGTGATCCACTAGCAGGAATGAGTCCCTTGGATCTGAGTTCTTCAATCATCTTGTACAGGATCTCTAATTCTGAAGGTGCCATCCTGTAGACTCTCTCTGACACTGGTGCCGTCCCTGGAAACAAATCAATGGTGAACTCTATCTCTCTCTTTGGGGGCATACCTGGAAGCTCCTCGGGAAATACATTAGAAAACTCTTCTACTACTCTGGGAAACTGAACTGCTACTGCTACTGCCATCCGCAAGACTGGTGGAGAAGGTTCTACTTTGTCTCTGGAAAATAAAAACTCTGGTTCGTCGGAAATACCAAAAATAATCTTGCCAATATGGCAGTCTATTTTTGCATATTGATTCTTCAACCAATCCATTCCTAGGACCATATCAAAGTCGGCCATCGAATCCAAACACTACTAAAATCTGTCAAATTAGCGACGCCAAAGGACGTCGCTAAATATGAAAAATACTTCGCTAAATCCAATTAGCGACGTATTTAGCGACGTTTGGACATAGTCGCGATTTACCTAGTCGCTAAACACCAAAACGTCACAATACGTCGCTATTGTGACGACCATTAGCGACGCATCAGCGTCGCTAATTTAGCGACTACAAGCGACGTAAAATGACAGCGTTTATCGACGTCAGCTAGCGACGTGTAGCGACGTTACATACATCTATACTGACCTGGCATGTCAGCAAATTGGCAATGTTCTGCGACGTCGTTACATCGCTATATTACCGACACATAGCGACGTATTAGTGACGTCATAGTTAGCGACGTTTAGTGACGATCAGCGACGGGGTAAATCATAGTTAGCGACGTTCCGATACTTACTTAGCGACGTCCTTTTCCGTCGCTGGACGTCGCTACATGTCGCTGAACGTTGCTAAATTTGGTGAAAAATTAAAAAAAATATAGCATTTGCAGCAGCACCTATAGCAGCATTTGCAGCAAACAATATGAAACACAATCAACACCTAAAGCAGCATTTCCCTGGGTTCGCCAACCCCTTCGGTGGAATACTACTCAACACCGGCTGATCAGGAGGAGCATCACGAACATAAAGTATCAAACAACACAGATACACAATCATGAACACGTTTGAAACACAACCTCATCAATCAACACAGATATATGAAAAATTTCAACAACAGTGTCAAACATAATGAAACACAATAACAATGAATGTATAAACACATAAAAGACCCACAATGGGCCATCACACAACAATATATATATATGTCGACTACGGCTGATCAGGGGGAGCATCACCGCTCCTAGAAAGAAGGTAAGCATACTGCTCCGGTGTAAGAACCACCGACGACGATGAAGGAGGAGGCAATGAAACCGCTGTAGAAGGAGGCAGTGTAACTGCTGGAGAAGGAGGCAGTGTAACCGCTGGAGATGGGTGCGTCCGCATCTCCTCTAGGGCTAGCAGTCTTGCGCTGCATTGCTCCATGCAAGCCGCTATCCTAGTAGCGGTGCCGTGAATGGACTCTTGTGTCCCCTGTACGTCCCTCACTGTGCGTTCGAGCTCGTCAAAGCGTGCGGTGACTGACGCAGCGTCCCCTTGCGCCTGAGACCCTGGCTGCTTAGAAATCCTCCTCAGCATATCGTCGCACAGCTCAGCAATATGGCGGGCAATGGTATCCTCGACTCGGGACGACTCGGCCTATGATGGCTGTGAATGCGCACTAGCAGAGGGAGCCCTGGATGCCTGCGTCGCAACAAATGCGCCGTAGGACCCCGTACCGCTGTACGTACCTCTATGACGACCACCAACGGCGGTCTTCTAGAGCTCGTCCTTCGACTGAGGCAGAGAGGGCTGCGATGTACCAACCCCTCCCTCTGCCGGTGTACTAGCACTCGCACGCTCACGTAGCCTAACAAACTCGTCCTAGAAATTATTGTGCATCTCTATAAATCAGTACTTACCTAAATTAGCCTAATAAACGTCTAAAGTATTTAATTATTATTAACTATATGGTTATCTGTATATTCTTTAAGTTGTGTTAAAAACTAATGAAATCTAAATTAGTACTTACATAGCTCTGAGTAGCCCGGTCGTCGATGAGCTTCCCGTCTTTCCGATGGGTGGCCAGGAAGACGGTCACCATGTTTGCGTCCTCACCCCTCTCTACCCGTGTCTTTGTTATATTTTATTCTTTAGTAAAATAGAAAATTATATACTCCTACTATCAATAAAACCTTATATATTACAATAAATTACATACCACGCGACGGAAATGCTCCGTCATAGGAATCGATCCACCATACCACTTTCTGGCCCTCGTGCTAGCCGCCTTCGCCTTCTCAGACCGCTCTCTGTACCGGGGCTCCTCAGATTGAGCCCTCATCGTGGTCCACTGGTCAGGCGTGATCCAACCAGCAATCGGCTTTTCGGAGCGCTGACGAGCTTTCTGATCGTCAATTGCATCACGGATCAACTTGGCGGCGACGGCAGGAAACTGCCTCTCAATCTGCTCGGCCCGGTGTGGTGGATAAAAATAAGTCCTCTACAAGAATTACAAATTAAAATAATAAGTTCTAAAAAATGCTTAAAATTATATTAATCATACTAAATTAACTATCTTTAATTACTTTAAAGTGGGCAAACCAGAATGCCTTCCTCTCTTCCGAGGCATCCGAGTAGTTGATCCACGGACCCCCATAGTTGGACCTCAGAAAGGAGCCCAACGCTCTCTGTACCGACGAGAGACGATATCTGTATACAACGATAACCGACGTATTAATGAATATATATATATATATATATATATATATATATATATATATATATATATATATATATATATATAACTTACTTCGTAGGACCGTCGGCCCAAATCTCCATCCTCGTCTCGTCATGAGGTACGCATGGTGGGTTGCTCTGGTATGGATCCGCCCGGACGGGAGTAGGGACTACCTCCTCCACCTGCTCCCCACCCGCCATGCTGCTGTCAGTGGTAGGAAGGCTAGGGGAAGGAGTATCAGCAAGCCTGGAACTGCTCGTCGTAGGTGTACTGCCACCCGGACCTGCGACCATATAGTACAATAGAGTGCTCGAGTTCGACGATGGTTCGGAGCCATCCTTTGGTAATGGAGCTCTCTGCCCACCTAAGGACACGGCTCGTCCTGACCTATCTCCGCGTCGTCCTGAGGTGCCTCTGCGTCGTCCTGCCATGCTGATAATAACATATGATTAAAAATATAAATAAATACAATAACAAATTAGAAATATCTGCATAAATTGGAGTTCATAATTTAAGTTTACAAAAATTTGAATACTAATATAAATGATCATAGTTCATAATTTAAGATTATAGAAATATGAATACATTAAAAGCACAGTTTATCAATCATCCTCTGAAAATTCATCTTCTTTGTTTGCCTCCTCCTCCTCATCCTCTTCCTCTTCCTCCTCATCGTCACTAGCATCTCCTTCGTCTTCCCCTTCGGATACTTGTACCTCTTCTACACAAGTAGATATTGAATGGGGAACTTCTGCTGAGTCGACATCAACTGTATTTGATACAAGAGGCAGCTCGTCCTCCTGATAAGCCACTTCGTCGACGTCGTAGGTATTTCTGGCTTTAGTCTTGCATACTGCCCACCAGTCGTACCTCGTTGTTCCCCGTCTAGGATATGTTGTAAAATATACGAGTTGAGCTTGACTTGCTAGGATAAATGGTTCGTATCCTTGGTATTGACGACGGTAGTTAATATCCACAAGACCATGCTTGTCAATTTTCCATCCTTGATCTTGTATCGGATCGAACCAATCAACTTTGAACAACACGATCTTGGCAGGCTCGATGCCATAGTTGTACGTCAATTCCACAATCTTCCGTTAGATGCCATAGAAATCATTGCCTGGAGTGACATCTTTGTAGTTTGTAGATTTGATACACAAGTAACTATTTTTTGTGGAATCAAGATCCAGGAAGCTATCTCTGATGGGAGCATTTGTTGACTTGAACTTAAACCCATTCACGCAATAACTTGGCCATATTTTGACGGCATAAATGTTGACACAAAATCACAGTCAACCAAATATTGATGGAATTGACTACATAATACTTGTGATAATTTAATACGACACATAAAGACTACATCCAGTACAAGTCAGACGACAGCTCGGATTTGCAATGCAAGTTATTTTTTGAGTCTGTATTTTACAATTTTATTGAATCTAGACTTATGGAAACTGAGCTGTGCTGAGCATCTGAGACTTAACCTGTACCCATACCCAAAATCCAAAAGCTCCACACATATCCAAATAAGCCAATTGGACCATTGACCCATTTTGTGCTCTGGAGACAGAGTTCGGGCCGAACTCTGCCTCAACACAGAGTTCGGGCCGAACTCTGCCTCCTAAAAATCAGCACCCTAATTTTTAGGGTTGGCTGGTTGCAACTTGTCCAACGGCTAATTTTTTGAAAATTTCAACCAGAATTCTGGCCGAATTCTGCCTACATGATATCCTATAAATAGGCCATAAATTCTCTCATTTTCCTTTATCCAATCTTCTCTCTAAAGCTCTATACAAGCCACACCCTTCTTCATCTACTAGCCACAAGCTCCCTAAGCCTCAAGTGCTCAGTACTTTTCAGTCAGGAGTTTGTGCAAGAGTTCAAGAAGTCGCTTGGAAAATTCAAAGCATCGCCACTGCGATCTTTGTAAGAAGTTGACGTGCTCTTCTGAAGAAAAGGCACGGGGTGTAACTACTATTTCACAAATAGTGGATTTAATCCTGAGATAGAGTTCTCAGGCCTGGACTAGTCCTCTACGAGGGAAACCAGGTTAAAAATCGGCTGTGTTTGCGTATGCTTTCTTGCTCCGTATTTATTTCCGCATTTACTCTGATTACTTTCAGCTTGTGAAAGAGTTTAATTTTTAATTGGCTATTATCGTTATAAACTCTATTCACCCCCTTCTAGAGTTGCCATCTGTTCTTCAATTGGTATCAGAGCTCGGTTCTCTCAACAAGGACTAACATCCTAGAGCTGATCCATGGCAACCACACAATCCTTGATTTCTAATCACGGTGAAGGGCAGTCCACTCATAGGCCTCCCCTATTTGATGGAACTAACTACACCTATTGGAAAACAAGGATGAGCTTTTATCTCAAGTCGCTAGACTTCGACCTGTGGACTATCGTCACCGATGGTTACAAAAAGCCCGTCAGGATAGTTGTCAATGGTGATCTCGTTGAGAAACCACATGACAAATATTCTGACGAGGAGAAGAAACAGGCAAGTCTAGACACGAGAGCTATTAATGCCTTATTTTGTGCTATAGACATGAATGAGTTTAACAAGGTCTCAACATGCACCACCTCTCACGAAGTATGGAGACTTCTAGAAGTGACGCATGAAGGAACCACCCAAATCAAGGAATCGAAGATAAGTCATCTCACTCAAGAGTATGAAGCCTTCAAGATGAAGCCAAATGAGACGATCACGTAAATGTTCACAAGATTCCTAGACATCATCGATCACGTAAATGTTCACAAGATTCCTAGACATCATCAATCCCCTATCTTCGCTCGACAAATAATATACAAATCACGAGAAGATTCGCAAGCTACTTAGGGGGCTACCAAAGATTCGGAACCCTAAGATGACAGCCATCATAGAAGGAAATGATCTCACAACTATGTCTATGGAGAATTTAATGGGAAAGCTGATGACTCATGAGCTTGACCTCAAAGACTTCGTAGAGCCTGCTCCTAAGGCTAAGGAGATCGCCCTCAAAGCTCATCGACGAAGGGATGACCCCGAAGAGAGAGATGACGACAACTCGAAAGGTGATGATCAAGCTCTCCTTGTCCGCAATTTCAAGAAATTCCTTCGCTTCAATCGAAGAAAGAAGGAACCACAAGAAGATGACGAAGAAGAGCCAACATGCTACGGTTGCAAGAAGACTGGACACGTCCGAAAAGACTGTCCATTCTTAAAGAAGAACAACCGTTATGAGAAAACATACAAGAAGGCTTCCTCAAAGAAATATGCCAACACAAGCATTTGGCATGAAAGCGAAGCCAGTGACTCCGAGGAAGAAAATGACTCTCCTCAAGACGCTACAAAATTGTGCCTAATGGCAACGTCCGACAAGGTATCAAACGAAACTCTTGATGATTTCACTTTTGATGAACTTGGCGATGCTTTCACCGATTTACTTGATGATCACAAAAAGGTCATTGGTAAAAATAAACATGCCAAAGAAAAGATCAAAAGTCATGAAGTCGAAATTCAAAGACTTTCTTTATTGCTTGATAACATTAGAGACACGTCACCCACGGAAGTCACAAATAAGGTATCTAAGCTTAAACTAAGCCTTCATGATGCCGAAGCACGTATTGAACAACAAACACAAGAAATCACCGCACTCAATACGAAGCTTGCTGAAGAAAAGAGTAGACACAAGATTTCTGTTACCAAGATATATGGTTTGAATACTAAGGTTAATGAACTGCAGGCTATCTCTAAGAAATTAGAGATTAGATTGGGAAAACAGGTTGGACACATACAAAGCACAACACTTCTCATACTACTCAAACAGGTCATACACCTACAGCACGCAATCATGCTTTCATGTACACCCACTTTAATAAAGCACACAAACCACATGCACGTAGAAATAACTTTCACTCTAATATGACACATAATCACCATGCTACACATAGATACAATCATCACTATGTTGCACATAAACAAAATCACCATCATACTGCTTATGGTTATAGTCATCATCATGCTCCACATAGACATCATCACCATGCCAGTCCATACCACTCTACATATCATCACCATGCTACTCCACACCACTCTACATATCATCATGCTCCACATAGACATCATCACCATGCCACTCCATACCACTCTACATATCATCACCATGCTACTCCACACCACTCTACATATCATCACCATGCTACTCCACACCACTCTACATATAGATATCATCAACATGCTCCTAACATAAATAGAAATGCTATTTGTACTTATTGTGGATTACATGGACACATTTCACCACAATATAGAGTTAGAAGATTAGTAGATAGAAATATATATGCATGGTTTCCGAAAACTAACTTTTCAGGACCCTCAAGAACTTGGGTACCAAAGTTCACATCTACTCTTGATGTAGGTGGACCTTTCCTCCTCAACTAAGAGTAAGTGGATTCTCGATAGTGGATGCTCGCGACATATGACGGGAGACGCAAATCTTTTCGTATCACTATCGATGAAGAGAGAATGATATGTATCCTTCGGCAACAACCTAAAAGGGTATATCATAGGTAATGATATTATTGGCCATCCTCCTTCTCCCGTAATAAAGGATGTATGCCTAGTGACCGAGTTAAAGCATAACCTGCTCAGCATTAGTCATCTTGCTGACCATGGATATGACATTAACTTTGGAGAAAATAAATGCTTTATTTATGATAGGTCAACAGGAGACATCGCTTTTGAAGGGATAAGAGAGGATAATATTTATATTTTTTATCTGTCTAGAGATACTAACAATGCAGGTAGATGCCTATATGCTCATAAGGATGAAAGATTACTGTGGCACCAACGTCTTGGTCATGCCAATATGGATACTATATCCAGGCTATCGACCAAGAAGCTAGTTAGAGGCTTGCCCGACATCACATTCAAAAAGGACACGGTATGTGCCGAATGTGAATTGAATAAGGCAACCAAGTCCTCATTTTATTCCATAAACTCTGTAAGTACTACTAGACCCTTGCAACTACTTCATATGGATTTATTTGGCCCTAGTAGAGTAGCCAGTCTTGGTGGAAAACTCTATGCTTTTGTTATTATTGATGACTTTTCTAGATTTACTTGGGTTTTCTTTCTTACAAATAAAAGCGATGCTATGTCAGTTTTCAAGATTTTTGTTAAGAAAGTTCAAAACGAAAAAGGCTACATGATTACTTGAATCCGAAGTGATCATGGAGGCGAATTCGAAAATACTGATTTTGAAATGTTTTATGATTCTAATGGTTTTGATCATGAGTTTTTTTGTCCAAGAACTCCTCAACAAAATGGTGTTGTGGAGCGGAAGAATAGGACTCTTGGCGATATGGCTAGAGTTATGTTGAATAAGTTTTCACTTCCGAAATGCTTTTGGGCTGAAGCTGTCAGTAAAGCATGCCATATTTTAAATAGGGTGCTTATTCGTCCTATTACGAAGAAAATACCCTATGAGCTTTGGTTTGTAAGAACCCCAAATGTTTCTTATTTTTTGGTTGTGGATGTTTTATCCTTAACACCAAAGACAACTTAGGCAAATTTGATGCTAAAGCTGACGATGGTATTTTTCTTGGCTATGCTGCCAAAAGCAAGGGATATAGAGTGTTTAACAAACGCTCATTAATTGTGGAAGAGTCTACAAATATGACTTTTGATGAAGATAACAGTGCAGCAGCTACTCTTGATGATGATGTTGAGCCATCAACTTCTACTCCAATGAATACCACCACCGAAACCAATTCTCTGGAGGGCTTGCCAAAGAAATTCTCTTTTAAGCCGTCACATCCCGAAAATTTGGTAATAGGTGAGGTTTCACGTGGAGTAACTACTAGATCATCATTAAGAGACTCTATTGCTAGCACTGCCTTTATTTCACAAATTGAGCCGAAAAATATTTTAGAAGCTTTTAATGATGAATTTTGGATTTCTGCCATGCAAGAGAAACTCAACCAATTCGAGAGGAGCCAAGTATGGGAACTCGTTCATAGACCGACAAATCACTCGATTATTGGCACTAAATGGGTTTTTAGAAACAAAGTAAATGAAGATGGTTCAGTTACACGCAACAAAGCTCGTCTAGTAGTCCAAGGATACAACCAAGAGGAAGGTATCGACTACGATGAGACGTATGCTCCTGTTGCGAGATTGGAATCAATATCGATGCTTTGTGCATTTGCTAATTTTCAAAATTTCAAATTATTTCAAATGGATGTTAAAAGTGCTTTCTTGAATGGATTTATTAAGGAGGAAGTTTATGTAAAATAACCCCCTGGTTTTGAAAATCATAAATTTTGCGACCATGTTTTCAAGCTAAAGAAAGCGCTATATGGCCTTAAACAAGCCCCTAGAGCTTGGTATGAATGGCTAAGTAATTTCTTGCTTGAGAAAGGTTTTTCAAAAGCGAAAATTGACACCACACTTTTTATAAAATCTTTCAAAGACACTATTCTTTTAGTGCAAATATACGTTGATGATATTATGTTTGGTTCTACTGATGAAACTCTCTGTCAAGATTTTGCCAAGTGTATGCAGACCGAGTTTGAGATGAGCATGATGGGGGAGCTCAACTACTTTCTTGGACTGTAAGTCAAACAAACATCAAATGGAACTTTCATCTGTCAGTCAAAATATACAAAGGACATGCTGAAGAAATTCGACCTTGACAATGTCAAACCAATCAGCACTCCATTGGCTACTACAACTAAACTAGAACCAGATGATAGCGGCAAACCTGTGGATCAACGTAAGTATCAAGGTATGATAGGCAGTCTACTCTATTTTAACTGCTAGTCGTCCTGATATTATGTTTAGCGTTTGTCTGTGTGCTAGATATCAAGCTAATCCTAAGGAATCACACATGACCGCTGTTAAGGGTATCTTTCGATACCTTAAGGGTACGGTTACAGTGGGCCTATGGTATCCTAAATTAACATCATTTGACCTCATTGGTTACTCTGATACTGATTTCGCCGGATGGAAGGTCGACCGTAAAAGTACAAGTGGCACGTGTCATTTATTAGAAAAGGCTCTAGTCTCTTGGTTTAGCAAGAAGCAGAATTCTGTCACACTATCCACAACAGAAGCTGAATACATCGCAGCTGGGCGTTGTTGTGCATAAATTCTGTGGATGAAGCAAACCCTTGAAGACTACAACTTATCTTTTATGCACATTCCAATCTTTTGTAACAACACTAGTGCTATAAATCTCACTAAGAACCCCATATGTCACTCACGCACGAAACACATTGAAATACGTCACCACTTTTTGCGTGATCATCAGCAAAATGGTACTATTAACTTAGAATTTATTGACACTGATCATCAGCTAGCAGATTTCTTTACAAAACCATTATCCGAAGAGCGCTTCAATTTTCTCTATCGTGAACTTGAAATTTTGGACGAAGCTGTTATTAATTAAAATAAATCTGCATAAATATCGAGTATGTCTTGATTCTTTTATGATGAAATTGCTATGGGTACAAGCCGAAAGGGTCTTTCTGACAACAAGGCGTAAAAGCCTAAGCAACACGGTGTACTAGTCCTCAGGACTACCGCTAACTGGGATCCGGCCCCTGCAGCTAACCCATGGCAACTTCAAAATATTGAATTATGGCATAATTCCTTGTTTATTACATGGTTCATTTTTATTTTATCACATGCTAAAATTCAGATTTTCCATACTTCACTTTGCTTCAGCGTTATTTTTTCTTTCTCAAATTTAGTCTTTCTCAAGTTTGTATATATATTCTTTTATCATACTCTTTTGATCTCTCACTTTTTATCAAAAAATTTAGCCTGATTTCTGTTCTGACTACAGAATCCGGAATTCGGGCCGAACTCTGCCTTACCCAGAGTTCGGGCCGAATTCGGCTTGGCCATCCCAGAACCGGGAGCAGCCTAAGCCGCTGATCAAAATTTTGATCCAATGGTCCACATCTATTCCGACCATTGGAACCCCTACACATATGTTCGGGTTTTCCTCTTCTTTCTCCTCCATTGCCACCTTCTACACTTCTCCAAACCCAAACCCTAGTTCTTTCTTCCTAGAGCATATCTCTTCTCCAAACTCAAGGAGAAGGCTTCTCTCACCGTTCTCCTTCATTGTTCATCATCACATTGAGGTATATTTTAACACTTCTCTCCATCTCAATTTCCTCAATTGTCTTTCTTATTTCATGGCTCCACGATTGTTCAATCGAGGAAGGAGACTTCGAACCGAGGGAGCATCCTCTTCGAATGCTCCTCCTCGTGTTGAACCGCCCGTTAAACAACAACCACCTATCCGCCCGTTGTTCAACCCACCTCGTCCAATTGACCCAAACACATTTGACGACCAGATATTTGTATCACTTGACGCGCCAAATGAATGGTTTAGTGATTTTCGGACACATCCGGTGTTTGCGGGTCATCCTATCGATTTTACTATTTTCTCTCAATATGATTCACTTTTTCATGATCATTGTCTTGACGAACTTGTCACCACCAACTCGGTTATATATCACAATGCTACTCAAATGTCCTACTGCAACCTAACTCATGATGATACACATATTTTCTCACGGGTTGCGGGCATTGACATCTCTTTTGATGATTTCGATTTGGCCGAACACCTTGAACTCCAGGAGCCAAACTCATGGGAAAAGCTTGTTGAAGCTCGATCGTTTCAATTTCCCGATGGGTCTTCCCTTGAAAGCTTCAAGTACGACTTGTGTACTCCTAACACACGTCCTCGCAAGCTTTTGGCCAAGTTTTTTAATCCCTATTTTTATGAACTTCATCGGATTATTTTCAACACTATTCTGCCCAAAGCGGGATCCACCGATGAGGTTACCTACTTTGAAATCTCGGCTTTGTATCACCTTCACTTTTATGTTCCATTTAATCTTCCACGTACCATGATGGACTGGATGATTAATTCTAGGAAGAAACCAAGATACTTGGTTTATGCTCTGTATCTTCCTATGATCTTTCGTACTTTTCGTGTACCTCTTGATGAGTGCCAGTTCCTACCTTCCCCTGCCTTCCTCTCTAAGGCGCGACGGCTTCAGGCAGCAGTTGGCTCACCTGTTGTGTCCGAGCACTCTGACGATGTGCCCGATGCCCCTGCTCTTAAACAGGATCCTCCTCCTCCTCCTCCTGCCACTCTAGAGTCACTCCAGACTATGCTCCGCGATCGATTCACCTTATAGGATGATCGTTGGACTCAGCTTGATTACCGGACCACCCTGCAGATGAGTACCATCAGCAACTCACTGTACGATATTCGGTACTCCATGTCCCGGCATCCTTCTATGCCTATTCCTATGGAGCGGGACCCTGGTCGTGAAGGGTATCGTATCGATGACCCTTGGGTTATTCGCTACTTGGATCCGGATGCGGCCTTCGTGGACCCTCGTCGTTCCTTCACTGATCCATCCGACGATGCTGGGCCTTCACGAGCTCGATGATGGATATGGACTTCTACTTGCTGCTGCTACTGAGGATCGTAGTTTATGTTTTATGCATTTTGGATTTTAGTTGATATAGTTACTTTTATGCACTTTGGTTGTATGAGACTTATTATAATTTGTGACTCTTGAGATATTCCGTAGTTTTATCAATTTTTATGTAGTTTCATCTATTATCTATTGGCGTGCTTGCCAGTTCTTAGTTTTTATGGTTATTTGCTAAATGCCAAAAGGAGGAGAAATTTTGGTATATTCTATATTCTTTGCATATATATCTGTGCTTTGGGGAGAATATTTTTATCAGGCCAACAGGATTCAAAGCAATATTTACGGGGGAGCTATTGCTAGCTCGGCACTGATTACGGGGGAGCTATGCCATTGCTCTATAATGTGTCCAGGTATGAATATTGAATATACAAATTTTATTTTGTCAATTATCAATATAGGGGAGATTGTTGACACAAAATCACAGTCAACCAAATATTGATAGAATTGACTACATGATACTTGTGATAATTCAATACGACACATAAAGACTACATCCAGTACAAGTCAGACGACAGCTCGGATTTGTAATGCAAGTTATTTTTTGAGTCTGTATTTTACAATTTTATTGAGTCTAGACTTATGTAAACTGAGCTGTGCTGAGCATCTGAGACTTAACCTATACCCATACCCAAAATCCAAAAGCTCCACACATATCCAAATAAGCCAATTGGACCATTGACCCATTCTGTGCTCTGGAGACAGAGTTCGGGCCGAACTCTCCCTCCACACAGAGTTTGGGCCGAACTCTGTCTCCTAAAAATCAGTACCCTAATTTTTAGGGTTGGCTGGTTGCAAGTTGTCCAACGGCCAATTTTTTGAAAATTTCAACCAGAATTCTGGCCGAATTCTGCCTACCTGATATCCTATAAATAGGACATGAATTCTCTTATTTTTATTTATCCAATCGTCTCTTCTCTTCTCTTTAAAGCTCTATACAAGCCATACCCTTCTTCATCTACTAGCCACAAGCTCCCTAAGCCTCAAGTGCTCAGTACTTTTCAGTTAGGAGTTTGTGCAAGAGTTCAAGAAGTCGCTTGGAAAATTCCAAGCATCGCCACTGCGATCTTTGTAAGAAGTTGACGTGCTCTTCTGAAGAAAAGGCACGGGGTGTAACTACTATTTCAAAAATAGTGGATTTAATCCTGAGCTATAGTTCTCAGGCCTGGACTAGTCCTCCACGAGGGAAACCAGGTTAAAAATCGGCTGTGTTTGCGTATGGTTTCTTGCTCCTTATTTATTTCCGTATTTACTCTGATTACTTTCAGCTTGTGAAAGAGTTTAATTTTTAATTGGCTATTATCGTTATAAACTCTATTCATGCCCCTCTAGAGTTGCCATCTGTTCTTCAATAAATTGGTCCCTTGGCAAGAGTTCTAATGGATTCATTCTCAAGGATGACATCCGGACGATCGACCTAAACTCGAGAAGATACAAAATTAAGTTCAATGTTAATTTATTTCTTGTGCAAATACAAATGGAGGAAGATTCTAACTAGCTTCTTACGTACATATGCATTCAACCAAGACGGGAAATGAAGTCTCATTTCTTCTTCTACTTCTTCATCTGCAATGTAAGGTCTACTTGACCTCACCTCATCATTAAATTTGCTGAAAACCAATAAATATCGGGATATACTCGTTAAATTATAATAACGTAATCAATAAATAGATGACTTAAACGTTGAAGATTTTCACTTACCACTCTAGCTTTTCTACTTCATCCTCCTCGCAGGTGAGTAATATATATAACTGGACAGCCCTTAGTTCCTCATCATTCAAATATCTCTTTTTGAGTTTTCCAGAAGGCTTTCCAAGAGCATTGAAGACTTTCAATAATGCATCATTATATTCTACATCTCCATCATCGTTCCTTGGAGCTCTTGTTCTATTTGTAGCAATATGAGGCTTGAAATACATTGAACAAAAGTTTGTAATCTCCTCAAGGACATAGGCTTCACAAATAGAACCCTCGACCCGTGCCTTATTTTTCACCTTCCTCTTCAGGTGGTTTAGATGGCGCTCGAACGGGTACATCCACCGATAACCGACGGGCCCACCAATACGTGCCTCATAGGAAAGATGAATTGGCAAATGCTCCATAGAGTCGAAGAATCCAGGAGAGAACACCCTCTCAAGCTTACACAATGTCACTGCAATGTCCTTCTCCCGCTTTTCAAGCCGATCGACGAGCAACTTAGTAGAACAAAGATCTCTGAAGAATATGCTAAGCTCTGTCAGGGGATCCCAAACGACCTGAGGTAAGAATTCTCGAAATCAATCGGGATTAACCTCTCCATAAAAACGTGACAGTCGTGGCTCTTCATACCCTGTAGTTTGTTCTCCTTCGGGTCAACACATCTTCTCAAATTCGATACGTACCCGTCTGGAAATTTTAGGCCCTGGATCCACCTACAAAGTTTACCTTTGTCCTCCTTGTCCAGTAAGAAAATAGCCCTGGGCTGCTTATACTTCCCACTGCCTTCCTTTATCAAATGCAACTCTGGAAGTCTACATATTTCTTCTAAGTCCAACTTGGCCTTGGGATTGTCTTTCGTCTTCCCCTTTACGTCCATCACAGTATTTATTATATATCAAATACATTCTTCTCGATATGCATGACATCCAGGTTATGTCTGAGCAGATGGTCACTCCAATATGGTAGGTCCCAGAATATACTCCTCTTCGTCCAGTTGTGAGCGCGGCCAAATCCATCACACTTGTACCCCGCTGTAGGCTCTTCAATAGCACTTGACAATTCTATAACTTCCTCCCATATCGTGTCCCCGAACCACCGTGGCGGTGGACTGGACTTCTCTACCACGCCAGCACGAAAAGCATTCCTGTTCCTCCAGTACGGATGATCCTTTGGCAGGAACTGTCAATGACAATCGAAGAAGCACGGTTTTCCTCTGTGTTTCAAACGGAAAGCCTTAGTGCAATCCATGCAATACGGACATGCGAGACGACCATGGGTGCTCCAACCCGATAACATTCTATAGGCCGGGAAATCATTGATGGTCCACATTAGTGCGGCCCTCATCTGAAAGTTCTACTTTTTGGAAACATCATATGTGGTTGCACCTACTTCCCATAACTGATTCAGCTCATCTACCAAGGGCTGTAAGTACACATCGATGTTCCTCTTCGGGTTCTTCGGACCTAGAATAATAACAATTAGGAACATATAAGAAGTCTTCATACACATCCAAGGCGACAAGTTGTACGGAGTAACAATCACAGGCCAACAAGAATATTATGAGCCTGAAAGTCCAAATGGGGTAAAACCGTCGGAAGAAAGCCCCAATCTGACATTACGCGGCTCCGAAGCAAAATCGGGATACACTCGATCAAAGTGCTTCCATGCTTCCCCGTCGGATGGATGATCCAGTACTCCATCTATTTGTTCCCGCTTGTGCCAACTCATATTATCAGCTATCTCCTTTGCCATAAACAACCTCTGCAACCGCAACATCAAAGGCAAATAGTGCATCAAATCTGTTGGCTTGCGTGCACCAGAAGTCCTTGTTGTACTAGTTGCCTTGAAGCGATCGGCACCACAAAATTTGCAGGCGTCTTCATCCTTGTCGTCCTTATAGTACAACATGCATCTGTTGCGACATGCATCAATTTTTTTATACCCCATCCAGAGCGATCTCACCATCTTGGATCGGTAGAAGTCTTTAGGTAACTTGTCACCCTCCGGCAATATATCTTTAATTAACTCCAGGATTCGGTTGTAGCATTCTTGAGACATGTTAAAATCTAATTTTATGCTCAACAATCTTGTAATCACCTCCAACGGTGAATGGTCATCACAACCAGGATATAAAGGAGTCCTTGTATTCTCCATCAACTCCATGAACTTTGCAGCATCGGCATTCGGTGCCTCCTCAGCTGTATATTGATTGTTCGGATCGAAACTAGGCCCCACAGTATCAAAAACCATGTTCGTCCACCCTTGGTCGTAATCAGCATGCTCGTGGACATCTACACAAGGCTCCACATAAGGCTCCGGTTCGGAGGCTAAAGGCACAAGTTCTCCGTGTGCGGTCCACTAATAATAATTTGGCATGAAACCCTTCGAATACAAATGATATGTCGCATCCACTTCTGAATGATATTTTAAGTTGCGACATCTCACACATGAACACTTAATTTTTGTACGGTCCATGTTCTGAGGGAACGCCTTGGCAAACTGCAGGAACTGTTGCACACCCTGTATAAATTTATCCCGCACACCGCACATGTCATCAGGATGATGATGTACATCCACAAACGATTCCGCAGATAGTAATTCATATCCATTTTAAGATAATTCTGCAAAGATTGACACAGATAGTAATTCATCAGGATGACGATTGTACATCCACAAACGGTTCCGCAGATAGTAATTCATATCCATTTTAAGATAATTACCGCAGAAAGTAAAGAATGGCTCAGAAAACAACCCAAAATTTTATATTTTTTAACGATATATTTCACATGATTAATTGCCAAGTGTGGGGACGAATGGCTCAGAATGCAACCCAAAATTCAGTCTAGCATACATTAGTGTGAATCATCTATTTTCTGTACATATGGTGTAGTATATGTT
This sequence comes from Iris pallida, assembly GCA_029216955.1. Lineage (NCBI taxonomy): Eukaryota > Viridiplantae > Streptophyta > Magnoliopsida > Asparagales > Iridaceae > Iris > Iris pallida. The sequence goes on from JANAVB010015600.1 coordinate 19,987,051, forward strand.
CTTATCGAATCTAGTATCTGAAGGATGTAACAGAATCAATAGGATGAACCCACAAAATGTAATACTAAGACATTATCTACTACTAAAAGATGTAGTGTTAGGTTGTCGTATCATCATTGCCGAGTGATGGAGGTCGGAGGACAGTCAACTTTATCTACGGATACATAGTTTCTGCCTCGCCAGTCCAATGGCTGCAGGGACTATGTCCTGATCACGATGCCGTACCGTAGATTAATGCAAATTCCTTATAGCAAATGTCATACATAGATTTCTGCCTCGCCAGTCGAATGGCTGCAGGGACAGTGTCTGGCTGGTACGTGTAATTCAAAATCAGATTAATGGGACAGTTACTTCCAAACCCAGACACACCCCTCACATTAGAAACTTGTAATTCAAAATCAGACCCCATTGGAGATGGCCTACTGTCCTCACACAGCTTATAATAATATAGAGAATCCACGAATGTAGAGAATCCTATTACAGGATACTAGGATATCTATATGTTACTTTGCCATTCTTTATCCAATTTCCCCACACATTCAACAAGATACATATACATTTATATTACCTTATGTATAACTATGTGATACTATATAGGTTCACATCATTAAAGCCCCTTACTCTAACCTCATAGCCCCTACTTCATCTACATTCCTCTACTACTAGTTCAAACCATCACTTGAACTAACTTCTAAACCACTCCTCTTAATATATATATATATATATATATATATATATATATATATATATATAAATATATATATATATATATACACACAAAGCCTAATTGTAATGCCCCCCTCCGTACGGTGCATTATGATGAGTCGTTGACTCAAAGAGTTGCGTTGACCCGATGAGGTATCAATGCAAATCAATACGAGAGTTACGTTGGCCAAAGGTAAGCTTTGAGTCGATTGGAATCTATGGATCGAATCGATGCAAAGGATAAGTCCCGTTGAGCAAGTGTTGATTTTAGTTGATCTGGTGTGCAGGCTATGCTTTTCCGTTGGATTACGGATCGTGGCATGGGCGCGATAGGCCAAATCAACCGAGTAGTTCAAAGGAATGGCTAAGTCCGATAGTTAGCTATGCGACCAAGTTATGGAAGCGAGCCGCATCAACTCGGCAGAATGACAAGGCGTATCGGCATAAGGTGGGCGGGTTCTTGACTCTCTCTCCCTATTCCTTCACGTCTAATCAAACATATCTTTGTATGCGTAAGATGTTATCGAGTTAGCGAGCGTGGCTCGACGACGAAAGGTCCAAGTATGTGTCGAACACTAAGATAGAACATTGAACATTGAACAATTGAAGCGACGTGCATCAAGTGCACGGGTTGCGGTAAGGCGATGATGGTTGAACATTGAAAGATAATATCAAGATGTGCATCACGTGCACGCCTCCGAAAACATTGAACACTAGGCGTAGAATATTGATTACGGCGCTGAGCGTGCCTTTGTGCACAGAAGCTAGGAAATGACTGAATAACTACGGAATTAGGCTATGTGAATAACTTATGAATGGAACGCGTTGAATATAAGTACGAGATGTCTAAGCCGTTGGGCATCGTGTATCAATACGGATGTGTTGGGGCATAACGCCGACGGAGCTTGAGAGACGGATGGTGGTTTATGTTTATGAGACGCGAATATGTTTATGGAGCGGGATTATGTTTATGGAACACGAGATTGGTTGGAATGATATGACTTGTAGGCTATGGTATGTATTGCATGGTCAATGGACTCGGATGGCCCGTGCACGGGTGCGGCTTCCCTCGGACGGTTACGACCGGGGCACCGGGACCGTTCGGCCTAGGAGGAAATTATGTATGGTATTTATGGTGCACATCATTCGGACGGTTTACGACCGGCCAGTGTTGTGATAAGCTATGATATCAGCAAGTTTGGAATCCCTCGGATATTGGGCTCGCAACCCGTATCGAAGTGATCATAGGCTTACACATAAGAGATGCCAAGTCCATTACGGTGCGAAACACCGTGACCTTCATATAGATAGGGCCGGTGGGCTGAGATGAGAGTTGGGTGCAGGCACAGGGCCTGCCACCCTTATGTATATGTCTAAGTTTATGGTTGATTGCATGAAAACGTATGATTGATTATGTAAAGTTCTAACCACTGCAGGCTAGGCAAAATGGGACGGAGATGAGCACGATCACTATGCTTATATTTATGCTATGTCAAACTGTATCTGCTGCAGGAACACGATATGGGACACAATTATGATAAGTCGCTATGCATGAATATTGCCATGAAAATGATCCTAAGGCTAAATAGAAATATCACAAATTAAGATGCATGTTTCACTAAATGTATTTAGTTTTTGGTTTGGGTGCGAGCGGGTCTTGACCAGTGCGAAGCGAGAACGAAAGCACTAATCCCCCACTAGTTTGTGTACAGGAAAAGCTTATGATTGGCTCGGGGCGGGGCTTGGCTTGGACGTACCGAAGCATGGATTCCTTGGTGTTCAAGAGGAGCTACCGTATAGGCGTTCGGACGTGCAACATGGAGATGTTCGGCCGAAGACTACTTATTGGCTATAAGGAGGCATAATGTATGGAACAATGTAATCCTTTGTGAGCTAGAGAGATCATGAGCGTTGTAGCCAATTGGCATATATGTTGGGCTATTCAGAGCCTTTGTAATCTTCAGTTTGTTATCAATAAAAGAGATTCTTATGTTATATTGTGTTATACTTTGTTTCCTTCCGCTGCTTATGTTATCAATTTGAGATAAACACTATGTGAACCTGTTATCTTGCCTTGCACGAGTGCAACTCCAGATTCGTGCGGCGTCACACCCCAGCGAGGACGATGATTCGGGTAAAATCTAGCGAGGACGAGCGATTTCCCGGATCGGGGCATGACAAGTTGGTATCAGAGCGGTTCCATCCTTTGGACCGTGCATGAATCTCTTTGACCCTTAGTTGCTTCGATATCGAAATTCAGTTGACTCTAAGTTGTTTCCGCAACCGCATGGCTCATGGATCTGCTCGACGCTACATTGGATGTTCCATACAATAAGTCTATATTAAGTGCGTGCGTCTGCCACAAGTATGTCGTGACTATCACGCTATCTCCGAGTGCCATCGGAGAATGATGGTTGCACGAAGTGCAATGAGTTATGGAATGTTGGTCGTACGAAGTGTAATGAATATGGTGATGTTGGTTGCACGAAGTGCAATGATATACGTATTATTGATCGCACGAAATACAAGAAGTTACGTGTTGTTGGTCGCACGAAGTACGAGAAGACATGTGTTGTTGGTTGCACGAAGTGCAATGAGTCGATATGTGAGGCGATGCGTATTATGTGGCTATGCGAATGGTTATGTGTTATCGGTTGCACAGAGTACAGCAAGTCGTGAATCGTTTGTTGCATCGGTGCAATGAGTCGACATGGTAGGATACGTGTTGTATGGCTATGCGGATGGATATCGATATGTTAAACGAGATTGAGCAATGTCCTTAAGTATCGAGAGTGAATTGTTGCACGAGTTGCAACGAGTGAGATTGGAAAATCGCGGATGCGATAGTAACGGGTCGAGTTGGTCGCTAAGTCGAGTTGTGTAAGCGAACATGTATGTTGGCCGTATGTCGCGTTGAACTTTGAATATTAGTGAATGTTGCGTATGTGATCGATATGATCGCTAAGGCATAGTTAGATTTGAAAGAAAACTTGAACTTGAGCGAACGATAGGGCAAGTTGGTTCAGTTGTTGTGCCAACTCGAGTAAGCAAACGCTAGAGCTGGGATCGGAAGGATCGCCATACGGGATAGTTGATTTGAAAATAGATGTCGAACCTATGCTGAGTGTGATGTTGAGTATTGACTCGATTTCGAGTGGTATATGCAATATCAATTATGCGATCAGTATAGCGAAGTATTGTATCGATAAAGATAGGCTCGATTCTGAGTGGTATATGGAATACCACTTAGCGATAGCTATATGTTAAGCCGTTTGTGACTTGCAGTAGAATGCATCGATACGAATATGTTGATTACGATAGGTTTGTCCTCAACGGACGGAGTAGTGTCGAGACTCGAGTGGGAATAACTTGATAGAAGTTGATGCAAGTATGCCTCGATGAATTGAGTTGAGCGATTATGCGTGAAGTCGTACCCAGGGATGATACGTCGAATGAGGATTCGTTAAGTATAAGTCGAACGATAGGCTGAGCCTAACGAGGGAGTGTTGCTTGAGGAAATAGTTGACTCAATCAGAATTGAGTTAAGTCGGTATGAAAACTGTACGGAACGTGTTGAGTAGGTATGAAGAAATCGTGCGAGCGAATTTGAGTTAGCACGACGAGTCGGTAGCACGATTTAAAGTGTGAGTTAGGGATATGAGAATGAATATATTAATTGGAAATCGTGTCTCGATGATGGTAGTTAGTTACAATGGAATGGATTTTGGTACGTGAGACTTGATTCGTATTCGAGTTCGGAAAATAACAGTGATTGCAACGAATTGGAGCTTATGCGAGACGAAGATGTTCAAGTTATGCATATCGACGATGGTATTGAGGCGTATCAAAGACGATATGCAATAACTCGGGGATACTCTGATCGAATGAACGAAAATTTTATTGAGCATTGCTGTTGTTGGATGAATAGGATGCAAGTTAAGTTATGAAAATTTGGACGATAACGGTAGGAGTGCTTCGAAAAAAATTTAAAAGTGGATGTACGTTACTTGGAAGAAAACGAAAGTGCTTGATTGTTTCGAGGATAACCACAATGTTGACATTCTTGTCTTATACGAGTACAACTCCAGCATCGCACATGCGACACGCCAAATTAGGGCGATCATTCCACGTGAGCGCTGGTATGGTGATTCATACAGCGGGGGTGATCAAACTTACAAGGCTTGGCAAATCAGATTTGACTTGTGGTTTGATGCAAATGTTATTCGAGGATGGTTTGAAGAGTATGGAATGTGTCGGACTATGATCATGAATAGGTAAATTCGGATTTACGGCAAGTAGATATCATGCGACTAGCAAAGATAGTCGACGGTAATGCATGAGTGATTCGAGTAGTAACGGCACGCAAGCGTATGAGTCATTTGAGTAACAACGACGCATCAGTTGCGCGGGAGTAGAGAAATTGTGGATTGGTAAATTATGTCAAATTGGATAAATTCTCATAGGAATTGTCGGAAATTGATTTGGCTTCGCGATAGGATATAGCATGGTTCATTGTAACTGTCATTCGTTGATGATCTTCAATTATCGAGCGTTGTTTCGGGGCAGATGACCCTAGAAGACTAGACCGCCAAATCAAGTGAATGTTGAAGTCCCATAGGATGATCCAATGAAGTCACGTAAGAAATTTCGTCGAAGATGAAAGACGATGTAGTGCATGTTGAGGATAATTCTAAGCGAGTGAGTATCGTGTTTCATAAGTTAGCGAGTAGCCTTCGACTAGAACGATATGGTCAGAAAAGGAAAATTATGGTCGATCGAATAAGGATGCAAATAGACTTGGTTGGTCGATGATCGAATAGATGTTGAGGAACGTACTTAGCATAGCGATGTGGTAAGGTGATTGCAAGAATTCTGCAATGCACGAGAGCGACGGATAGTAGAACGACCCTAAGAGTTGTGTCGTAGATCGGTTTGAGTAACGGTTAGGCTATGTGTGTTGAGTGTGCTATCTATGTTACGAAACGAACTAGTCAGGATTGATTCGAGAATTGAGTAAAGGATTCGTACTCGGTCGAGAATAGGAGATGGACGTATCGTAAGAGACCTTGGGTCAGAAAGATTGTTGCCTTTTAGTATCGTAGACTCAAGTGGACCTCTTGTGTCGGGAGAGATTAAGCATGATGTCTGGATAAGTTACCTAGCGGGGGTAGCCCCAGACGTGATGCGTAGGCAGTTCGAGAATGTGGGTCGTGTTGGGATAGTTGTGTACGAGACTTAGTACGGATCATAGGCAAAGGAATTTGTGACATGTTGGACTTAGTCCATGTCGTTAAGGCCAGATGTTATGAATGACTAGATGAAAGACTTGAGTTACGTGAGAGATAGAAATTATTGGGCGAGTAGGCATTGTGGAGAATTATTGCGATCGGATGCGCAATGACTTGCTGCAATGCGTGCGTTAAGCGAGAAACTTATGAGTTCAAACTAATAGTTCCGAGTTAAGTTATGTGCAAGATGTTAGAAGATGATCGCATGTTATAGAGTAAACATACGTGAAGTATTTTGGGAATAGGCACTAAGATATGACTAATTCGAGTACGGACTGATTGGTGCTTGAGGATTTAAGTGGAGCTTGTTAGTTGTCCCGATATCCTACAACTAAGCTTGGCTGAAATACATATATTGGTGGGACGCCTAAAATATGTGTATGATCCAAACTAAGTTGTATGATTCCAGCGATAGCAGCACGAAATCGTGAAACGATCTAGCGAGACACTTGGATTAAGTGTTGGTTTCGGTTCGAGGACGAACCTGTTGACACAAAGTCACAGTCAACCAAATATTGATAACATTGACTAAATAATGCTTGTAATAATTCAATACGACACACGACGACTACATCCAGCTCAAGCCAGATGACAGCTCAGTTTTGCAAATGCAAGTCGTTTTTGAGTCTATATTTTTATATTTATTGAGTCTAGACTTTTGTAAGCTGAGTTGTGCTGAGCTCTTGAGACTTAACCCATAACCTACCCAAAATCCATAAGCTCCACTCATCCAAATAAGCCCATTGGACCTTAGGACCCATTCTGTGCTCTGGAGGCAGAGTTCGGGCCGAACTCTGCCTCCACAAAGAGTTCGGGCCGAACTCTGTCCCCTAAAAATCAGCACCCTAATTTTTAGAGTTGGCTGGTTGCTAGTTGTCCAACGGCCAAATATTTGAAAAATCCTACCAGAATTCTGGCCGAATTCTGCCTGCTATTACCCTATAAATAGGCCATGAATTCTCTCATTTTCATTCATCCAATCTTCTCTTCTCTTCTCTCTTAAGCTCAATATAAGCCATATCCTTCTTCATCTACTAGCCACAAGCTTCCTAAGCCTCGAGTGCTCAGCATCTCTCAGTTAGGAGTCTTGTACAAGAGTTCAAGAAGTCGCTTGGAAAATTCCAAGCATCGCCACTGCGATCCTTTGTAAAAAGTTGACGTGCTCTTCTGAAGAAAAGGCACGGGGTGTAACTACTATTTCACAAATAGTGGATTTAATCCTGAGCTAGAGTTCTCAGGCCTGGACTAGTCCTCCACGAGGGAAACCAGGTTAAAATCGGCTGTGTTTGCGTATGCTTTCTTGCTCCTTATTTATTTCCGCATTTACTCTGATTAATTTAGATTGTGAAAGAGTTTAAATTTTTAATTGGCTTTTATCGCTATAAACTCTATTCACCCCCCTCTAGAGTTGCCATTTGTTCTTCAATTGTATCAGATCTCTGTTCTTTCAACAAGGACTAACATCCTAGAGCTGATCCATGGTAACCACATAATCCTTGATTTCCAATCACGGTGAAGGGCAGTCCACTCATATGCCTCTCCTATTTGATGGAACTAACTACACATATTGAAAAACAAGGATGAGCTTTTATCTCAAGTCGCTAGACTTTGACTTGTGGACTATCGTCACTGACGGTTACAAAAAGCCCGCCAGAATAGTTGTCAATGGTGATCTTGTTGAAAAATCACATGACAAATATTCTGACGAGGAGAAGAAACAGGCAAGTCTAGACGCGAGAGCTATTAATGCTTTATTCTGTGCTATAGACAGGAATGAGTTCAACAGGGTATCTACATGCACCACATCTCACGAAGTATGGAGACTTCTAGAAGTGACGCATGAAGGAACCACCCAAGTCAAGGAATCAAAGATAAGCCGTCTCACTCAAGAATATGAGGCATTCAAGATGAAGCCAAATGAGACGATCACGCAAATGTTCATAAGATTCCTCGACATCATCAACCCCCTGTCTTCGCTCGGCAAACAATATTCAAATCATGAGAAGATTCGCAAGCTACTTAGGAGGCTCCCAAAGATTTGGAACCCTAAGGTGACAGCCATCATAGAAGGAAATGATCTCACAACCATGTCCATGGACACCTTGATGGGAAAGCTAATAACTCATGAGCTTGACCTCAAGGACTTCGAAGAGCCTGCTCCTAAGGCTAAGGAGATCGCACTCAAAGCTCACCGACGAAGGGCTAATCCCGAAGAGACGGATGACGATAACTCAGAAGATGATGATCAAGCTCTCATGGTCCGCAACTTCAAGAAATTCCTTCTCTTCAATCGAAGAAAGAAGGAACCACAAGAAGATGGCGAAGAAGAGCCTACCTGCTACGGTTGCAAGAAGACGGGACACGTCCGAAAAGACTGTCCATTCTTAAAGAAGAGCAACCGCTATGAGAAACCTTACAAGAAGGCTTCCTCAAAGAAATATGTCAACATGAGCATTTGGCATGAAAGTGAAGCTAGTGACTCCGAGGAAGAAAAGGATTCTCCTCAAGACGCTACAAACGTGTGCCTAATGACAACGTCCGACAAGGTATCAAACGAAACTCTTGATGACTTCACCTTTGATGAACTTGGCGATGCTTTTTTCGATTTACTTGATGATCATAAAAAGGTCATTGGTAAATATAAACATGCCAAGGAAAAGATCAAAAGTCATGAAGTCAAAATTCAAAGACTTTCTTTACTGCTTGATAACATTAGAGACACTTCTCTCACAAATGACACAAATGAGGTATCTAAGCTTAAATTAAGCTTACATGATGCCAAAGCCCGCATTGATCAACAAACACAAGAAATCACAGCACTCAACACGGAGCTTGCAGAAGAAAAGAGTAGACACAAGATTTCTATTACTAAGATATATGGTTTGAATGCTAAGATTACTGAACTGGAAGCTGTCTCTAAGAAACTAGAGACTAAATTGGGAAAACAGGTTGTTCAACCTCAAACCCAATCACATGAGACACACACAAAGCATGACACTACTCATACTAGTCAACCACGTCATCTACATGTAGCTCATAATCAGGCTTACATATACACACACTTTCATAATGCACACAAACCACATGCACGTAGAAATAATCATCACACTACACATAGATACAACCATCAGTATGTTGCACAAAATCACCATCACTCTACACATAGACATCATCACCATGTCATTCCATATAGACATCATCACCATGCTACTCCATATAGACAATATCACCATGCCAATCCACATTACTCTACACATAGTCATCATCACCATGCTAATTCTACATATCATCATACTTCTCCTCATTACTCTACTTATAGACATCATCAGCATGCTCCTAATATAAATGGGAATGCTACATGTACTTACTGTGGTTTACATGGACACATTTTACCACAATGCAGAATTAGAAGATTAGTAGATAGAAAGATATATGCATGGTTTCCAAAAACTAACTTTTCAGGACCCTCAAGAACTTGGGTACCAAAGGTCACATCTACTCTTGATGTAGGTGGACCTTCCCTCCTCAACTAAGAGTAAGTGGATTCTCGATAGTGGATGCTCGCGACATATGACGGGAGACGCAAATCTTTTCGCATCACTATCGATGAAGAGAGAAGGATATGTATCCTTCGGTAACAACCAAAAAGGTAATATTATAGGTAATGGTATTATTGGTCATCCTCCCTCACCCGTAATAAAGGATGTCTGCCTAATGACCGAGTTAAAGCATAACCTGCTCAGCATTAGTCATCTTGCTGACCATGGATATGACATTAACTTTAGACAAAATAAATGCCTTATTTATGATAGATCAACGGAAGACATTGCTTTTGAAGGGGTAAGAGAGGATAATATTTATATTTTTTATTTGTCTATAGATACTAACAATGCAGGTAGATGCCTATATGCTCATAAGGATGAAAGACTATTATGGCACCAGCGTCTTGGTCAAACCAACATGGATACTATATCCAGGCTATCGACCAAGAAGCTAGTTAGAGGCTTGCCCGACATCACATTCAAAAAGGATACGATATATGCCGAATGTGAATTGAATAAGGCAACTAAGTCCTCATTTCATGTCATAAACTCTGTAAGTACTTCTAGACCTTTGCAACTTCTTCATATGGATTTATTTGGCCCTAGTAGAGTAGCCAGTCTTAGTGGAAAACTCTACGCCTTTGTTATTGTTGCTGATTTTTCTAGATTTACTTGGTTTTCTTTCTTACAAATAAAAGTGATGCTATTTCAGTTTTCAAGATTTTTGTTAAGAAAGTTCAAAACGAAAAAGGCTACATGATTACTCGAATCCGAAGTGATCATAGAGGCGAATTCAAAAATTCTGATTTTGAAAAGTTTTGTGATTCCAATGGTTTTGATCATGAGTTTTCTTGTCCAAGAACTTCTCAACAAAATGGTGTTGTGGAGCGGAAGAATAGGACTCTTGGCAATATGGCTAGAGTCATGTTGAACAAGTTTTCACTTCCGAAATACTTTTGGGCTGAAGCTGTCGGTACAGCATGCCACATTTTAAATAGGGTGCTTATTCGTCCCATTACGAAGAAAACATCCTATGAGCTTTGGTTTGGGAGAACCCCAAATGTTTCTTATTTCAGAGTTTTTGGTTGTAGATGCTTTATCCTTAACACCAAAGACAACTTAGGCAAATTTGATGCCAAAGCTGACGATGGTATTTTCCTTGGCTATGCCGCCAAGAGCAAGAGATATAGAGTTTTTAACAAATGCTCATTAATTGTGGAAGAGTCTACAAATGTGACTTTTGATGAAGATAACAGTGCAACAGCTACTCTTGATGATGATATTGAGCCATCAACTTTAACTCCAATGAACACCACAACCGGAACCAATTCTCTGGAGGGCTTGCCAAGGAAATTCTCTTTCAAGCCATCACATCAAGAAAATTTGGTTATCGGCGAGATTTTACGTGGAGTAACTACTAGATCATCGTTAAGAGACTCTATTGCTAGCACTGCCTTTATTTCACAAATTGAGCCGAAAAATATTTTAGAAGCATTCAATGATGAATTTTGGATTTCTGCTATGCAAGAGGAACTCAATCAATTCGAGAGGAGCGAAGTATGGGAACTCGTTCCTAGACCGGCTAATCACTCGATTATTGGTACTAAATGTGTTTTTAGAAACAAAGTGAATGAAGATGGTTCAGTCACAAGCAACAAAGCTCGTCTAGTAGCCCAAGGATACAACCATGAGGAAGGTATCAACTTCGATGAGACATATGCTCCTATTGCTAGATTGGAATCCATTCGGATGCTTTGTGCATTTACAAATTTTCAAAATTTCAAATTATTTCAAATGGATGTTAAAAGTGCTTTCTTGAATGGATTTATTAAGGAGGAAGTTTATGTAAAACAATCCCCTGGTTTTGAAAATCACAAATTTCTCGACCACGTGTTCAAGCTAAAGAAAGCGCTGTTTGGCCTCAAACAAGCCCCTAGAGCTTGGTATGAACGGCTAAGCAATTTCTTGCTTGAGAAAGGTTTTTCAAAAGAAAAAATTGACACCACACTTTTCATAAAATCTTTCAAAGACACTATTCTTTTAGTACAAATATATGTAGATGATATTATATTTGGCTCTACTGATGAAACCCTTTGTCAAGATTTTGCCAAGTGTATGTAGACCGAGTTTGAGACGAGCATGATGGGGGAGCTCAACTAATTTCTTGGGCTGCAAGCCAAACAAATGTCAAATGGAACCTTCATCTGTCAGTCAAAGTATACAAAGGACATGCTGAAGAAATTCGACCTTGACAACGTCAAACCAATCAGCACTCCAATGGCTACTTCAACCAAACTTGAACCAGATGATAGCGACAAACCCGTAGATCAATGTAAGTATCGAGGTATGATAGGCAGTCTACTCTACCTTACTGCTAGTCGCCCTGATATTATGTTTAGTGTTTGCCTGTGTGCCAGATATCAAGCAAATCCTAAAGAATCACACATGACCGCGGTTAAGCGTATCTTTCGATACCTTAAGGGTACGGTTATAGTGGGCCTATGGTATCCCAAGTCAACATCATTTGACCTCATTGGTTACTCTGATGCTGACTTCACCGGATACAAGGTCGACCGTAAAAGTACGAGCGGTACATGTCATTTATTAGGAAAGGCTTTAGTCTCTTGGTTTAGCAAGAAGCAGAATTCTGTCGCACTATCCACAACAGAAGCTGAATACATCACAGCTGGGCGTTGTTGTGCACAAATTCTGTGGATGAAGCAAACCCTTGAAGACTACAACTTATCTTTCATGCATATTCCAATCTTTTGTGACAACACTAGTGCTATAAATCTTACTAAGAATCCCATTTGTCACTCACGCATGAAGCACATTGAAATACGACACCACTTTTTGCGTTGATCATCAGCAAAATGGCACGATTAACTTAGAATTTATTGACACTGATCATCAGTTAGCAGATTTCTTTACGAAACCATTATCCGAAGAGCGCTTCAATTTTCTTTGTCGTGAACTTGGAATTTTAGATGAAGCTGTTGTAAATTAAAATAAACCTGTGTAAATATCGAGTATATCTTGATTCTCTTATGATGAACTTGCTATGGGTACAAGCCGAAAGGGTCCTTCTGACAACAAGGCGTAAAAGCCTAAGCGACACGGTGTACTAGTCCTCAGGACTACCGCTAGCTGGGATCCGGCCCCTGCAGCTAACCCATGGCAGCTTCAAAATATTGAATTATGATATAATTCCTTGTTTATTATATGGTTCATTTTCATTTATCACATGCTGAAATACCATTTTTTCAACTTCATATTTCTGCTTCGAGCTCACTATCTGTTATTCATCTGTTTACTTATTGGATCTATTCTTGTAAGTATACTCATGTCTTATATTGGTCTTTCTTACTTAAACATCTTTCTCGGGCCGGAATTAGGGCCGAACTCTGCCCTTACTAGAGCTCGGGCCGAATTCGGCCTGACTGTTCCAGAACCGGGAACAGTCTCAGCCGTTGATCAAAAGTTAGATCCAATGGCCATTATTTGCTCCAACCAAGAGAAACCCTTCCCATATTTTCGGTTTCTCCTACCTCTTCTTCTTCATTACCACCTTTTCCACTTCTCAAACATCTTTCTCTCAAAACCCTGACCCTAATTTCTCCTCTCTAGAGCTCATTTCTTCCCCAAACTCAAGGAGAAGGCTTCTTTTTCAATTCTCCTTCATTGTTCATCACTAGTTTGAGGTATAATTCCATACTTTTCTATATCTCAATTTCTTCCATTATCTCTTGTGATATGGCTCCACGTTTGTTCAACCGCGAGAAGAGACTTCGGACCGAGGGCGCATCCTCGTCGAATGCTCCTCCTCCCGTTGAACCGCCCGTTGCACCACCCGTTGCACCGGTCGTTGAACAACAACCACCAATCCATCCATTGTTCAATCCTCTACGTCCACATGATCCAAACACTTTTGACGACCGAATTTTTGTATCACTAGACGGATCAAATAATTGGTTTAGTGATTTTCGGACACGTCCGGTGTTTGCGGGACACCCTATCAACTTTACTATATTCTCACAATATGATGCACTTTTTCATGACCTTTGCCTTGATGAACTTGTTACCACAAATTCGGTCATTTATCGTAGTGCTATTCAAATGTTCTACTGTAACTTAACCCATGATAATACTCATATTTATTCACGAGTTGCGGGAATCGATATCTCTTTTGACGATTTCGAATTGGCCGAATATCTTGAGCTTCAAGAGCCTAATTCTTGGGAAAAGCTTGTTGAAGCTAGATCATTTCAATTTCCCGAAGGAATTTCACTTGAAAGCCTCAAGGACGACTTGTGTAGCCCTAGCACACGTCCTCGTAAGCTTTTGGCTAAATTCCTCAATCCCTATTTCTATGAACTTCATCGGATCATTTTCAACACCATTCTACCCCAAGCGGGTTCTACCGATGAAGTCACTTATTTTGAAATCTCGGCCTTATACCTCCTTCACTTTTATGTTCCCTTTAATCTTCCACGCACAATGATGGATTGGATGATTAATTGTAGAAAGAAACCAAGATCTTTGGTTTATGCATTATACCTTCCTATGATCCTTCGTGCGTTTCATGTATCCCTTAATGAGTGTCAGTTCTTACATGCCCCTGCCTTTCTTTCCAAGGCACGGAGGCTTCAGGCAGCCATTGGCTCACCAGTCGTGTCGGAGCATTCTGATGATGAGCCAGATGCCCCTCCTTTGGGACAGGATCCTCCTCCTCCTCCTGCCACTCTTGAGTCTCTTCAGACCATGCTCCGCGATCGCTTCACCTTGGAGGATGATCGTTGGACTCAGCTGGATTACCGGACTACCTTGCAGATGTGTGCTATCAGCAACTAGCTGTACGACATTCGGTACTCCATATCTCGCCATCCTTCCATGCCTATCCCTATGGAGCGAGACCCTGGTCATGAGGGATTTTGTATCGATGACCCTTGGGTTCGTCGTTACATGGATCCGGATATGGCATTCGTGGACCCACGTCGCTCATTTACTGATCCATCAGACGACGCTGGGCCTTCTCATGCTCGATGATGGATATGGACTGCTCTTGCTACTGCTACTGAGGATCATAGATTATGGTTTATGCATTTTGCTTTTAGTTGCTTTCATATACTTGGTTTGTATTAGACTTATTATGAGTTGTGACTCTTGAGACTTTGGTAGTTCTATTAGTTTATATGTCATTTCTTCTATTATGACTCTTGAGACATTTGGTCGTTATATCAGTTTATATGCAGTTTCTTCTCTTTTGGTGTGTTTGCCAGTTATTACTTGTTTATCTTATATTGCTAAATGCCAAAAGGGGGAGATATGTATATTCTATATACTTTTTATATGTGTTTTTGGAAGAATGTTATTAACAGGCCACCAAGATTCACAGCATTGTTTTCGGGGGAGCTATTCTTAAGCTCGGCACTAATTATGGGGGAGCTATGCTTTTTGTCTTTCCATGTGTCCAGGCATGAAAATTGAATATACAATTATTATTTTGTCAATTATCAATATGGGGGAGATTGTTGACACAAAGTCACAGTCAACCAAATATTGATAACATTGACTAAATAATGCTTGTAATAATTCAATACGACACACGACGACTACATCCAGCTTAAGCCAGACGACAGCTCAGTTTTGCAAATGCAAGTCATTTTTGAGTCTGTATTTTTATATTTATTGTGTCTAGACTTTTGTAAGCTGAGTTGTGCTGAGCTCTTGAGACTTAACCCATAACCTAGCCAAAATCCATAAGCTCCACTCATCCAAATAAGCCCATTGGACCTTAGGACCCATTCTATGCTCTGGAGACAGAGTTCAGGCCGAACTCTGCCTCCACACAGAGTTCGGGCCGAACTCTGTCCCCTAAAAATTAGCACCCTAATTTTTAGGGTTGGCTGGTTGCTAGTTGTCCAACGGCCAAATATTTGAAAAATTCTACCAAAATTCTGGCTGAATTCTGCCTGCTATTACCCTATAAATAGGCCATGAATTCTCTCATTTTCATTCATCCAATCTTCTCTTCTCTTCTCTCTTAAGCTCAATATAAGCCATACCCTTCTTCATCTACTAGCCACAAGCTTCCTAAGCCTCGAGTGCTCAGCATCTCTCAGTTAGGAGTCTTGTGCAAGAGTTCAAGAAGTCGCTTGAAAAATTTCAAGCATCGCCACTGCGATCCTTTGTAAGAAGTTGACGTGCTCTTCTGAAGAAAAGGCACGGGGTGTAACTACTATTTCACAAATAGTGGATTTAATCCTGAGCTAGAGTTCTCAGGCCTGGACTAGTCCTCCACGAGGGAAACCAGGTTAAAATCGGCTGTGTTTGCGTATGCTTTCTTGCTCCTTATTTATTTTCACATTTACTCTGATTAATTTAGATTGTGAAAGAGTTTAAATTTTTAATTGACTTTTATCGCTATAAACTCTATTCACCCCCCTCTAGAGTTGCCATCTGTTCTTCAGAACCTTGTTTTGAGTGGTATCTTATGTAATGCCCCGCTCCATACGGTGCATTATGATGAGTCGTTGACTCAAAGAGTTGCATTGACTCGATGAGGTATCGATGCAAATCGATACGAGAGTTACGTTGGCCAAAGGTAAGCTTTGAGTCGATTGGAATCTAAGGATCCAATCGATACAAAGGATAAGCCCCATTGAGCAAGTGTTGATTTTAGTTGATCTGGTGTGTAGGCTATGCTTTTATGCTGGATTACGGATCATGGCATGGGCGCGATAGGCCAAATCAACCGAGTAGTTTAAAGGAATAGCTAAGTCCGAGAGTTAGCTATACGACCAAGTTATGGAAGCGAGCCGCATCAACTCGGCAGAACGACAAGATGTATCGGCTTAAGGTGGGCGGGTTCTTGACTCTCTTTTCCTATTCCTTCACGTCTAATAAAATATATCATTGTATGTGTAAGATGTTATCGAGTTAGCGAGCGTGGCTCGACGACAAAAGGTCCAAGTATGTATCGAACACTAAGATAGAACATTGAACATTGAACAATTGAAGCGACGTGTATCAAGTGCATGGGTCGCGGTAAGGTGGTGATGGTAGAACATTGAAAGATAATATCGAGATGTGCATCACGTGCACGCCTCCGAGAACATTAAACACTAGGCATAGAACATTGATTACGGCGCTGAGCGTGCCTTCATCACGGAAGCTAGGAAATGACTGAGTAACTACGGAATTAGGCTATGTGAATAACTTATGAATGGAACGTGTTGAATATAAGTACGAGATGTCTAAGCCGTTGGGCATCGTCCATCAATACAGATGTGTTGGGGCATAACGCCGATGGAGCTTGAGCGAGGGATGGTGGATTATGTTTATGAGACGCGAATATGTTTATGGAGCGGGATTATGTTTATGGAACACGAGAATGGTTGGAACGATATGACTTGTATGCTATGGTATGTATTGCATGGTTAATGGACTCGGATGGCCCGTGCACAGGTGCGGCTTCCCTCGGACGGTTACGACCGGGGCACCGGGACCGTTCGACCTAGGAGGGAATTATGTATGGTATTTATGGTGCACATCATTCGGACGGTTTGCGACCGGCCAGTGTTGTGATAAGCTATGATATCAGTAAGTTTAGGATCCTTCGGATATTGGGCTCCCAACCCGTATCGAAGTGATCATAGGCTTACACATAAGAGATGCCAAGTCCATTACGGTGCGAAATACCGTGACCTTCATATAGATAGGGTCGGTGGGCTGAGATAAGAGTTGGGTGCAGGCACAGGGCCTGTCACCCTTATGCATATGTCTAAGTTTATGGTTGGTTGCATGAAAACGTATGATTGATTATGTAAAGTTCTAACCACTACAGGCTAGGCAAAATGGGACGGAGATGAGCACGATCACTATGCTTATGTTTATGCTATGTCTAACTGTATCTGCTGTAGGAACACGATATGGGACACAATTATGATAAGTCTCTATGCATGAATATTGCCATAAAACTGATCCTAAGGCTAAATAGAAAGATCACAAATTAAGATGCATGTTTCACTAAATGTATTTAGTGTTTGGTTTGGGTGCGAGCGGGTCTTGATCAGTGCGAAGCGAGGACGAAAGCACTAATCCCCCACTAGTTTGTGTACAGGAAAAGCTTATGATTGGCTCGGGGCGGGGCTTGGCTTGGACGTGCTGAGGCATGGAGTCCTTGGTGTTCGAGAGGAGCTACCGCATAGGCGTTCGGACGTACAACATGGAGGTGTTCGGCCGAAGACTACTTGTTGGCTATAAGGAGACATAATTTATGGAACAATGTAATCCTTTGTGAGCTAGAAAGATCATGAGCGTTGTAGCCAATTGGCATATATGTTGGGCTATTCAGAGCCTTTGTAATCTTCAGTTCGTTATCAATAAAAGAGATTCTTATGTTATATTATGTTATACTTTGTTTCCTTTCGCTGCTTATGTTATCAATTCGAGATAAACACTATGTGAACCTATTATCTTGCCTTGTACGAGCGCAACTCCAGGCTCGTGCTGCATCACGCCCCAGCGAGGACGATGATTCGGGTAAAATCTAGCGAGGACGAGCGATTTCCCGGATCGGGGCGTGACACTAATGGTAGCTAATATGTATATTACACTATGCTTTAGATATTGATATATTTCACATGTATATATCTATAGCTAATACACACACACAAACCTATATGCATATCCCTTACCTCTGTTACATAACCTAGTCTGTCCTTCTAACATGATTTAATTTTCAGAGCATCCATATGGACTGCTCCTCAACTCACTCCTAAAGTGGGTGCCTAGCCTCTCCCATCTGATACCTCAGAACCAACTCATTTTCCCGCTGTACAGTGGATACAATATATGTATTTTCTGATACAGAGCAAACCCCTCACAACTGCTGCAATTGATTATATATGTTGCTGCATGTGCTTCTCCTAGCAACTGTATATTATTATTTGTTAATGTCTCCCTCACCTCTCCAATTCTGTAACTCGAGCCCCTATTTCTTCTCTCATCAAGATGTTGGCCACACTCATACATAAATGCTTTTATAGATATATATAACTATACACACATACTCATCTACTATATACACTATCATACATACACAAAAGAAAAATATATATACTCTTTATATATGGCACTTGACTGAACTTGCATATTCTTGGAATTCTCCTCTAAAATTACTGATACCCCATATGAACCCCTATCTAAAACCACTTGCCCTGCTGTTGTATATGTCCAGCCATTTGCAGGAACCCCTAGGTGCTTTCCCCTCAAGGCCCTGCACTCATATGCAGGGCTGCCCTGCTGTGAAGGGCTCTCCCTAATGCTGCTGCCAAAGGCAGCAAGACACTCATCTGCACTCCCAACAAAACATTCACATTTATTTCAAAATCTTGAAAATCCCTGTTGTATTTCAAAACCCTGAAAATCCCAGCAAAACAAGACAGTAAGACACTCTCCCTAATGCTGCTGCCAAAGGCAGCAAAACACTCTCCCTTCACATTCATTTCAAAATCCTGAAAATCCTAACAAAATATCAAATTGATAGTTGATATGAGTCGTGTACATATATAGGTGTCACACTGTGAGTCTCGTGTCCACACAGTGGGACACGACGTATCCAAACCAACAAAATAGGTGTCACACTGCTGCTCGTGCGGCGAGTCCACGCTCTCGTGGACACGAACTAGAAACGAAAGAGAGAGCTAGAATACGAGGAGAAACTGGGAAGCGTCGAAGCCGGGGCGGCGGGGACAGGGGAGTGTGTGTGTGTGAGAGAGAGAGAGAGAAAGAGAGATGGGGGAGCTACCTGAGGAGGAGGAGGAGGAGGCCGGAGGAGGGAGATCGCCGGAGGAGCGCCGCGGAGGAGGAGGCCGGAGGAGGAAAATCGTCGGAGGAGCGCCGCGGAGGAGGAGCGCGCGTAAAATTGGGGAAGAAATTTGTGAATGATCGAAAAGGAAACCCTCGCAGCCTATATGAAACGTTTAGCGACATCCGAAAAGGACGTCGCTAAACGTCGCTGACATTTAATAAATGGCGACGTCGCTTAAATTGCGTCGCTACGCGTCGCTACATCAGCGACGTGTATGGACGAACTTGCGACGCAGGTTCCCATTTAATAAATTGTAGTTGCTATTAGTCACTGTTGGCGACTAACAGTGACATATTAGTAAAACGTCGCTAAACCCCCAAAAATTAGCGACGTTCTATCTTGGAGTCGCTAAATTCGTCGCTGATTTGACTTATTTTGGTAGTGAAAAATTCTATCCATCTAGCAGAAAACTCTCTACCGCTAACTAAGATTCGACACGAGAAAAAGACTCTATCTACCCCCACAAGACAGTTACCAGTAAGTATATTGAGGCTTAATGATAATGACTCGGGCTCCAGTCCTGTCCGTATAGAAAATTGTGCAGACATAAATGAATACGATGCACCCGAATCAAATAATATCGATGCTAGAAAAGAGTTGACCAGAATGGTACCTGCCACCACCTCACCTGATGCCAATTCTTCTACCACGATGAGAGCCATAGCCTGACCTGTCCTCTTGGTGCTGGTCCCCTCTGCTGGAAACCTTTCTGCCAGTTCTGAATCTGAGCTTGGGCATACTGTTGAGCCCGAGGCGGTAATAGCCTCGAAGGCTGGTACTACTGCTGCACTGGTGTTGGACCCCTAACCGATGGACTGGTTAAGGTTGACGACGATGAACTGGCTCTATACGGGCAGGACCCTATCTTGTGATCTGGTGCGCTACAAGCCAAGCACAATCTCTGTGCTCTACGATACTCTGATACTATATATCCTGGCTTCCCATAATGAGTGCAGTCCATTGTGGAAGACTTCTTCTGCTTCTATTGCTGAGGATACGTTCGTGTCGAGTATTGAAACGATGAGACTGTGGTCGTCCTCCTAGGAGCTCCAATAGTCAAAGCCCTAGTTATCGTGGCTGGTGTTGATGACTGGGATATCTGTCCATGGGACCTCTTTCTTCCTCTGGTTCGATCTACTATCCTCTGAGAAGTATACTCATGCCTCTTTGCTGCTTGTAAGACGGCATCAAACGTCTGGTGCTCAAATTTCTACAATGATATAATGATCTCTAGGTGGAGTCTCTGCTGGAATCGTTGGGCTCGGTCTAATTCGGTTGCCATCAAGGTGGGAGCAAATTGACTAAGCCTAGAAAACTCGATCGTATATCCATCGACCGTCCTTCCCTTCTGCTTGAGATTAGTAAAATTTGTCTGCAGATTATACTGAGCTACTGTATCAAAATACTTCATCTGGAACTTGTTGTTGAATACTGTCCATAAGACAGACGTTGCTAATCCAACTGCTAGCATTGCCCACGAGATTCGGGCTAAGTCTAATAACTGTAGGCGTACAACGGCCACCTTCTCTTCCTCAGGAATCCTAGCTGCTTCCAGGATAACTTTTATGTCCTGAAGCCAAGCATCGACAGCAATAGCATCTTCACTGCCATCAAAGAAAGGAGGGTTCATGCACTTAAAGCTATTGACCGCGTTGTTCCCTTGGTAACCAACTCTGTCCATGGCATATTGTACTGTCTGGTGCAGGGCATCGCCCCAAAGATCTTGTGATGGAAGCAATTCCCTAATAAGTCCCACCAGGGTTCCATTGTCAGGCACTGTAGGCTGGACTGGCTGAACCGGGGGCTCTGGGTTCCCAGAATGCATGAATCGGGATCCTGCTCCAGAGTGCTAGGCTTGGTCCCCAGGTTGCTGCTGGTTCACTGGAGGTGCTCTAGCTTGCTGATCGATAGGACCAGGAGCAATACCACTGAAGAAATGATATGGGGAACAATAAGGAAGGACTAAGAAAGATCGAGGATATAAGCAAGTGATCAGGTCTGGATTTTAGGAAGATTAGAAGGCACGAGTAGAGATTAAGGGCGAATGCTGATTGAGACATCTATTCAGTGAAACCCTCACACATCTTGATTTACAAGACCTGCAAGGGCCACCCTTTGAACCGTGTCACGCTCCAGAACCAGAATACTAGAGAGCGGGGGACGGACACAGCCAGCTACGTATATTAAAGTGTAACCCACCTCGATATACGGTCACAACTATCTAGATGCATGAGTAGGGGTGGGCATACGGTTCGAGGACCCGCGGTTCCGACCCGGCCCGAACCGTATAATAGCCAAACGGGCCGGTTCTTGAAATTTTAAATATAAACGGGATGGGGCGGGGCGGATCGTGTCATACTAACGGTTCGGGGCGGGTCATCATTTGCAAACAAACGGGGCCCCGGCCCGGCCCGTTTGTAGGGATAGAATAATAATTTTACTTAAATTCCTAAACTAAAAAGTAAAATGTAAAACCTACAACATGTTACTAAAAGACCTAACTCAAATATTTCTCTTCTCATATGAAATACTGGAGAATGGAAAGTGATTTTTGTATAAAGTAATTTTTGAAGTCTGGTATAGTATTGGATAGGGCTAGTTTTGTATATATTAAAAGAAATATACATGACCCGTTTGGACCCGCGGGTTGTCCCGGATTGGACCTGTTTCAAACGGGCCGGGTCCAATTTGGTTCAAAGAATTTTAGGCCCGCCCCGCCCCGCCCCGTCCAAAAACGGGTCCGGTTCGGATCTATAGATTTTGGGCACGGCCCGACCCGTGCCCACCCCTATGTATGAGGGTTTAACTACAAGCCAACAGTCTTTTATGGTCAAGAACAAGCCTAGTGTCTCAATCTCAAGCAAGTAAGTAAATGTTACAAGATAATAGATTATAAGACATACAAGGTAAGGTGTCCCAGACATTACATATTCAGATGATCATGAAGCTAGTCATACAAAATACGACGACTAGCAAGAGTTTAAGTCATACATGATCAACCCTAGGATTTTTCAATCATGTTACAGCCCTTAGGAAGACAAAAGTAAGTTTCAATACGAGCTAACACTTGTTCGGCGGCTAAACGCCTTAAAAGAATAATTTACAAGAGAGCGGGAGAGCAAAAGAAGAAACCCACTCGTTGCTAGGGTTACGCCTGGTGTTCACCATATGGCTGGAAGACTGGTAGATCCTCGGGTGCTGCTCCGAAATCTGGCCATACAAAACCAGCTGGATCAGAACCCAGAAGAGCAAGTGCCACAAGGGAGGCTTCATTTAAGGACTAAAACTAGCATATTAGCACGTAAAGACATAAATGATAACGAAAGACATGAGTTAGAGAATTTAAATCTTGAATTTAAATCTAATTTAAATGTTAAAACTAGCGCCCAATTTTTTTATTTTGGTTCGCCCGCGGGAATATTTCCCTAATTCTCTTTATCCTATCTCCCTCTCTCTCTCTCTCTCTCTCTCTCTCTCTCTCTCTCTCTCTCGGGTTCTCTCTCGCAGGTTGTGTTCACTAATACCATATCATTAAAAATAATTACACACTAGTAAACTTAGCATTTAAATCAAAATTTGAATTTTAACTTTAACTATTTTTAAGTTGTGCATTTAAATCTAATTTAAATGTTAAATCAAGCGCCCAATTTTTTTACTTTGGTTCACCCACGGGAATATTTTCTTAATTCTCTTTATCCCATCTCCATCTCTTTCTCTCTCTCTCTCTCTCTCTCTCTCGGGTTCTCTCTCGCAGGTTGTGTTCAATAAAATATATACACAGAAGACGAAAAGGTTGTGTTGGTGGAAGTTGTTTCTTTAAAATTATGCATGCTTTTAGGAGCACTCAAGCATTTTTTTTGTTAGTATTGTTTCTTGTCCTTCGTTTCTTCTATTGGTTTCTAACACACTCTGTTTTCTTTAATGGCGGCATTACATAGAGAAATTGAGAGACATGCGGAAGAATTTGTTGATGAAGAAAGCTTCGCTTCAATAGCGGTGTTAGATGATTTAGATGATGAGCAAAGATTGGATGATGTTAACTTAAGAGACGATAAAGAACAAGAGGAAGAAAATAACGGAGAAATGCATCATAACGATGACGATGACATCAACGCAAACAATAAAATGTTATTTCGCTTCACCTTTTCTAATAGATTTAAGAAATGCATTATATTTTTACATTGATTTCTTATACTTATTTTGTTTAATTTTGTTTTTAGGGACGATGGTGAATCTCCATTAGATTTTGATGGAGTGATGATGAAAAAAATATTGCAGTATGCCAACATTAACAAAGACCCAAGGGATATCTTAGGTGAAGATATTGTTTGTTTACAGTTCAACTCTATCGAAGAAGCAGAGACATTCTACCAAATATTTTCAAAAATAGTTGGTTTCAGTGTTAGAAAGAACTAAGTAAAAATAAATAAATTTGGGATGCTGATGGTCCGTAGTTGGTGTTGTTCGAAGGCGGGATTCAGATAGAAGAAATACATTGAAGATCCTAACTGGGTTTGTGAGCCAAGAAGTGAAAGCAGAAGTGGTTGTAAAATAATTTTTCGTATTGGGTATAACATTTCTACAAATCTGTGGATTGTCAAAAAATTTTGAGTACATCACAACCATAATCTGGCGAATGATTTTGAAACTATTTTTTTGAGATCCCATCGTAAGATATCACCAGCAGAATTGGAACAAATTAAGTTTATGAAGCAATCCGGGATGACGACTTCAGAGGTATAAAATTTATTTGTCCACCAGAATGGTGGCTGGGATAAGGTTGGATGGATGAAAAAAGATTTATACAATGATTTAGCTAAAGATAGTAGAGCACTAAACAATGTTGATGCTACGACAACACTTGTATTTCTTTAAGCTAAGGAGGGCATTGACCCAGATTTCTTCTTTGCGTACAAGGCAGATGAAGATTCCAGATTGACCCATCTTTTTTGGGCTGACGGTGCAAGTCAATTTGTCACTTCCGTTTTCCATTATACGTATTTTTAGTATACGTGTATGAATTTTTGACCCGTATTTTGACTTGTCTAGCATGGTTTGGTCTTGGTTTAGCTTTGCATGGTTTATTTTGGTTTGGTTTGGGTCAAGATGGTTCATCATGTTGAACCCTCTATATAACCCAACCCCTTTCTCTCTCCTCCTTTACTTTAATTTATTTCTTCATCTACTTTTCTTCTTCATTTATTTTCTTCCAAACCCTTAGGCAAGTGTAATCTTGCTTCATGAAAGATCGCATGTTTTATTGTTCCAATATCTTCCTTACATAGTTTTACGACACTTTAGTACTTGGTATTTTTGGTTTTGGTGGATAAAATCTTGTAGATCTGAGTTTAATCAAATTTTGATTTTCTTGGATTTTGATCTATCAAACATCACTATTTTCAAGTTTTGATTGTTCCATGTTGTAGAAAATTTTGTTCTACCCAATTTAGAGCTTTGAAAGTCCCGATTTCGAGTTGTTTTGAGGGATTTATGAACTTGGTAAGTTCATGGGTTCCGTGAACTCATGCTCTCGGCATGGAGAAGAAAAACAGTGCTGGGCGTATAGCACTTTTTATGCGTGTAATGCCCGTAGTTTGTATTACATATTTTGGTATACGTATACATAATTTGACTCATATTTGTGTGTCTCAATGCATGGTTTATTTTGATATTTCATTGCTTGGTTCGGTTCGGCTTGCTTGGTTCGGCTTGGTTCGACTTTTGCTTATGGACCAACCCCACCTACCACCCCCTCTCTTCCTTTATTAGCCGCCAACTCCTTCTCTCTCTTCATTAACTCTTCTTCTTCCTCACCATTACTCTCTCCCCCTACCAGACAGAGAGGCTTAGGCAAGTGCAGCTTGCTTCATGGAGGAACTCAACTTTTGTTGTTCTATTTTCTTCTTCACGAGATTCTATGACACTTTAATACTTAGTATTTTTATTTTCCATAGTTTATTTCTTGTAGATCTAAGCTTTTTGTATTTTTGGATTTTTTGGGTTTTGATCTATCTAACTCTGTTATTTTCAAGTTTTGATGGTTCATGTTATAGAATTTTTTTTCTGCCCCATTTTGACCTATGGAAGTCCGGACTCTGACCTTAGATGAAGGATTCATGGAGCTTGGAAGTCATGGCATTTATGGTTCTTCTACTCGAAAAATTGGAAAAGAAGAACAGTGCCTGACCGTATGCCCTTTTCATGCGGCAAGTTCCCTCTGGCCGCATGGCTCATTGTCGCCTGGCTCGAGCCGCATAGGCGCTCCGGCCGCATGAAGCTCCTGTTTCTATTTGTCGTATGAACTCATCCCTCCTTAGCCGCATAAGCCCTATTTTCTTTCCTGGCCGCATGAACGCATTTCCTCCTTGCCGCATATGCATGATTTTCCCTTAGCTGCATGGCCTTATTGGTTCTTAGCCGCACAAGACCCAATCCCCTCCAGCCACATGAGACCCCATCTCTCCCTGACCTGCATGGCTCTGGTTGGCCCGTGCCGCATGAGCCCGCTCACCCGAGCCGCATGCCCCTGTCCTCTCCCGAGCCGAATGGCACTGCTTCTCTTAGTTGCATGGCTTTGGTCCCTCCAGCCGCATGAGCCCCTGCCGCATAAGCCTGCTGTCCTTAACCGCATGCGCCCTTTTCTTCCAGCCGCATAAGCCTGCTGTCCTTAACCGCATGCACCCTTTTCTTCCAGCCGTATGAGCCCGATCTCTCTTGGCCGCATGTGCCCGATCTTTCCGAGCCGCATGTGCCCGATCCCCCTGGCCGTATATGCTCGATCCCTCCTAGCCGCATGAGACTGTTTCCCTTAGCCGCATGGTTTTTTCCATAGCCCTTGTACCTTTTATTATTATGTTGGGTTGTTATATTTATGCTCTTATCTCATAGCCCTCTGTGTAACTTGGGTCTCTTGATAGAATGCTTGTCCGATGATAATTCTGCACATGTTCCATGAACACGATAGTAACCCGTCGCGGTGCACTCTTGACAAGTATCTTGACATGATAATTCTTGATGGTGGTCCATCGTGACGCACCCTTGACATGATAAGTAATCTTAATAAGTTAACCTGACATGAGGTACATCGATAAGCTGTTGCGATGGCCAGCATGACATGACAAGAATGACATGACAAGAATGACATGACAAGAATGAATGACCTGGATACCGTAGATGATTATATTTGTACAAATGAACCAGTATTGTCTTGCATCATGTCAAGGGCAGGGATCCATGAGTACCACGGTCAGGGGCACCTACTGAAACTGACTAAGGCTAATAACTAGAATAATCCAGCAGTCATGAAGATATTTCCCAGCTACAGGGAATCCCGTTATCTGGGCGCGCAAGTGGACTTGTAGCCTGCCGACGAGTAGGGCACATTTCTAGCACACTATCATGTGTTTCACACTTCATAACGGATATTCGACCTCGATAACCTGGACTGGTCTACAGGACTTGTGCATATTGGAAAATCTTACTGCATCTTGCTAGTAACTAGGCCTGTGATAACCCTAGTTAGTTAAAATATCAAGCCTTACTCATTGCTTGGCCGTGATTGATTGGATGGAGTCCAGGCCAATCTAGTCTTGTCCTGATCCCGTACAAGATTGTAACATGACCTGATTGCTTGTACTTTATTTTATCGATAAATTGTGGAAAACGAAGTTCCATTCAGATGAAGGGTTACAACCCCGGTCCTTGTTTGGTTTAAGGGTTGTAACCTGGCTATCTGAATAGTCCCATGGTTATCTTATCATATATCATCCTGATTTTATATCTGCAGTTTTATTATATTTTTTTATGTTCTGTGCTAATTACTGGTTTTAGTTCTTAAGTGAAGCCTACTTTGTGGCACTTGCTCTTTCTGGGGTCTGATCCAGCTGGGTTTTGCGTGGCCAGATACCGGAGCAGCTCTAGAGGATCTCCCTATTTTCCTAGCCAGATGGTGACCTACCAGGCGTAACCAAGGCAACGAGTGGGTTTTCCTTTTGTTCTTCAACTTTATTGTAAAAATATTCTTTTGAGGTGTTTAGCCGGTGAGCACGTGTTAGCTCGTATTGTACTTTACTTACTGTCTGCCTATGGGCTGTAACAAGATTGACAAATCCTAGGGTTGATCATCTATGACTGAAACTCTTGCTAGTTATCATATTTTGTATGACTAGCTTCATGATCATCCAAATATGTAATGTATGGGATGCCTTACTATTGTATATTTGGTGCTCTGACATCTTGTACTATTATTACTTGCTAGAGATTGAGACAATAGGCTTGTTCATGACCATAAGAGACTGACGGCTTGTAGTTAAACCCTCATGTATCTAGACAGTCGTGACCGTATAGCGAGGTGGGTTGCACTTCAATATACGTAGCTGGCTATGTATGCCCCCGCTCTCTAGTATTCTGGTTCTGGAGCGTTATATGGTTTAAGTGGTGGCCCATGCAGGTCTTCAAAATCAAGATATATGAGAGTTTACCGAATAGATGTCTCAATCAGCACTCGTCTTCTTCAGCGGCATTGTTCCTGGTCCTACCGATCGGCAAGGCGGAGCACCTCCCGTGGACCCGCAGCAACCTAGAGTTCATGGTATCAGATATCAAGAAAGTTCTTACAAAAGTGCTGCCACATTCTCTAGAGGCTCTAGTCTTTAAGTTCATATAGTCCAAGGGATAAAGGGATCATCTTCTGATCAGATTCCTAAAGTTGTACTTCCCCAGAATTCATTGTACTTTGTACGATTCTTTTAAGTTTGGAATAAACTTTTTATTTTTACAAAAAAAATGGCGACTCTGCTGGGGACGACTTTTTCCTTCGACGAGAAGGTGACAACTCAATGTGATGCTACGTAAATCGACAAGACGCAGAACACTCTGGTTGTTCAAGTCAACCAAACAGTCTATGAGAATATGATCAACACTAAGAGCAACAAGCGCACTGTGGCTATCACCAAGAATAGAACTGTATGGACTCCTAAGTCTTCCACAGTTGTTGTTGCCCAGGCGCAACCTGAACACTCAGTGGCCATGGCGTAGTCCATTCACTCTGCTGCCCTGGCGCAGTCCATTCACTCTGCTGCCCGCGCGCAGTCCATTCACTCTGCTGCCCACGCACAGTCCATTTACTCTGCTGCCCAGGCACAGTCTACTCACTCTGCTGCCAAGACGTAGTCTACTCACTCTGCTGCCAAGGTATAGTCTGCCTCTGTAGCCCGTGCTCAGTTTAATCGCCCTGCTGCCCGTGCACAATCCACTCGCCCAGCTACCAAGGTGCAGTCTACTCATCCTGCTACCTATGCGCAACCTGTGCACCATGCTTCTCTGGCGCAACCCAAGGGAACTAGTCTTTTGGCTATTCCCTCTTCTTCTCCAGTTCTAAACTTGGAGAATCAATATTCTAGTCCTAGTATTAGACAGAACAAAGGGAAGGGTCCTTTGATACTCCCTCAATTGGCGCAACCTGCGCCTAAGGTGGTTCAACAACAAAACGGAAGAAAATGCTTTTTAGCTAACCCTTCATAAAATAAAGGAAAGCACCCTTTGGTCTTTTCTCAATCTTCCCCAGTCTATGGCTCGGAGGGAGATATCTCAGATTGCATTCCCTTGAACAGAGATTCCTCTGTTCTCAACAGAGGTCTTCAAATCTCTGCCAGGGAAAAGAATGCTGATCAAAGAGGCATCTTGCCTACCCCTATGGTAACTTCTCAAGATCTTCCAACCTTGCATATCTCAAGATCCAAGCAAGAAAAATTGATGGTATCTCAAACAGATGCACCAGGAGCAGAATTCTCTGATTTACGTGCTTATCTCAACAGGCGTCAATCAATATCAACCTCGGTAAATGCAAGAAGCCTATGCAAAAGGCTAATTTGTACCAGAAATAAAGTTTTGAAAAGAAGGACCCAATCACTTATGCCAATGAGTTGAGTACTTCATTGTACATCCACGGAACTAAGCATCTTAAGAACCGCAGTCATGTTCCTAACATCATTAAGGAATATGTTCCTCCGACTTCTTCTCGTCCCGTGGTGGTAACTGATCTCCGGGAACGTCTTACACAAAGACGGGGGATCACAGAGACGTCTCACTCACCTACAGATCATCCATCAGAACGCCACTGCCTTCATGAAGTGGTTATAAAGTGTTGTTGCCAATTAGCCAAACGGTCTGTCTTCGATCGTTTGAACTATGCTTCAACTCCTGAACCTATGATGGAAGAAGAAGATGAGCTGTTATATGCTTCTTTTAATAAGACTTCTCGAGATACTAGGGGGTAGAAAATCTTCAAAGCGTGGCACGTCTCGCAATCCGAGTCAGCAGTACTTGGGGCAACTTCGTGAATCTAGTGAAGGGGTCTTTCAACATACCAGATCGAAAAATCAGAATTTGGACCAAGATGTCTTCAATCAGGAAGATCTTTCCATCACTCATCTGGCAGAAGATTCTTTGTCTGACTTTGACGTAGATAGTGAAAGCTCTGAACAGACTATCTCGTCAATAGTGGCAAGAGAGGTAACGACATATGCCATTAAAGAAGACCAAGATACTTCTAGTTCAGCTAATCAAGAACAACGAATTGCTGTATTGGAAGACAAACTGAAGACCATGGCTGAAATGGTCGCAAGTATGCACACTGTAATCGTGGCTCAACATGCAGTAGCCACCGGTTATGAATCCTGCTTCAAATCCCAAGCTCATAGCATCTTCTATACCTGTCAATGTTGGTCTGGGGGTACCGCCTCCCTAGGTCGCTTCTGTACCAATTCAAGCTGCTCCCAGTCAGTCTGGTGCTGGGGGATGGTAATTATCACGTTGTTCCTCCTCCTAACAATTCAAATCAGCCCACCAATTCACAGACATCAGGGGATGCTAATAAGACTGTAAAACTCTTACGTACCCAGTTTGAGGCCTTTAAGCAGAATGATGGTCTACAAAGGCTTGGGATAAAACAACATTATCCTGCGGAATGGAAGGAAGTTCAATTTCCTCCTAAATACAAGCTTCCTACTATTATGTTGTTTGATGGCAGTACTTCTCCAAGTCAGTACATCAATCACTTTGAAGTGATGACTGACCAATTGCAGCCAAATGATGCTCTCCTTACCAGGGTGTTCGTCGGTTGTTTAGTCGGTGCAGCATATGACTGGTACCGTAGCTTGCCTGATGGCTGTATAACTTTTTTTGTTGGTTTCAAGCAAATGTTCATTGAACGATTCTATGAGGGGGTCAACGATATGACTATGTCTGCCCCTATTAAAATTAAACAAAGACACAATGAATCAACTGAGAGTTTCATTGAAAGATTTCGTCGAGAAGCACTTAAAATGCCTCTAGGAACTCCATCTGCTGTAACAATAGACACTTGTAAATCAAACTTGTTGCCTATTATCAGCATGTGGACAGGATCAACACATTTTCAAGATTGGCCTTCTTTCATCGTAAATGCCAAAGCGGCGGAAGTTAGCGCTGAGAAGTTCAAACAGTTAGGAGTTCAAAAGGGTAATCCTAACCAAGATGAACATCATACATCAGGCAACAATAATCGCCAGAACAATCGCAAGGGTAAAGAAATATTGGCCATCAATCTTGTCACGACCCGCATCCGCTTTTTCGGATACGAGACGTGTCTAAGCCAGCCTACGCCGCAGAGTCGGCAGTAGAACGCTGTCACGGCCAAGATGCTTAAATAATAAAATAACTTTATTGCTCATTCACATTTCTAAATTTATTACAACATTTACAATATTTATATTTGAAAGAAAATACAATGTCTCACAAAATAGTAAAGACAGCTAGTTTCCACTATCTAGGTTGACCTCGGCATACCCATGCCTTCCCAGTGCTAAGTGTGATTGCGGCTAAACCTGAAAAATGTTGGTTTCCAGTCAGGAATGGAATGAGTACAATCTTACAACAGAATCAATAAATGACGAAATCTATAAATCTGTAATAATACTGAGATACATGATAAGGGATAAACAGGGAATTATGGCAGGAATCATGCAAGTAAAAGAAGAAATACATGGTACACAAGACAAGCAATG